>ML808798.1:26127-48359 GCA_009831015.1 Picea engelmannii
AATGAACCATTTAGTTTCAATTGATTTAAGCAACTTGGCCTGAGTGAATAGACAAATACTAAGAACAATGTTCTAATTGACCTGTATATAGAATCAAATGCAATCAAACTTCAATAAAAGAAAACACATTGTTATATTGTTTCCTTGAACTAGATATTTCCTTTATTATGCAGTACATATGTCCATACTCATATGGAATTTAAATAGAAAACATGAATCTTGATAAATTGTGGATGCTTAAACTAAAATCTATATATGGCACAAATTGTCCATAGCTTTTTCCCAACTATAAACAACCAACAATTATAATATAGCTTATCCTGGTCAGCATTATGGTGAACCTTAAATGTACATATACTTGTAATCAATTAAAATGAAAATTCCATTGTATTCAATGGATCGCAAATAGATTTCATTTTGCAGCTATGTGAACTATTAGGAGTGCGTTAGTGTGGAAGTGTGAGATCGAAGTGCAATGACTTGTCTTATTTCTCCATGCAATTCCTATAAAATAGAACAAATGTCATGTTTGTGGGGATACACATCTGTGGAACGTGAGATGGTTGAACATATGGTTGCACGGAATTCAACAATGCCCCAGTGTGCATATGCACATTGTGACCAAAGAAGTTACAAATAATTTGGACTTTTGCAAGTGCTTGAGACATATGTACACACAACCCCTACCAACTCAGAAATATATATTGAATAATGAAACTTAGTGTAACTAGATGCATAGATAATGAATAGTCTTTGTCAAAAGATCATTCATATAATAAAGAAGAAAAAGCATTATTGTATATGCAAAGAGGACAATGATTAGAATAAAATAAAAACATATAGCACAAAACATTGTAAAAATAAGCAAAAAAAAAAAAAATCATTCAATGTGGAGTAAAACTTAGTAGTGCATTCTATGTGCGGTGACTTTTGCTTTGAACATTTGTCAACATCTCTACACAGGTATATCCCCGCATAGGTATGATATTGTCTATTCATGTTCAATGTGCAATATACAATGTGCAATTTTTATTAAATATTTAATTATTTAATGATTATTTAATATTATTTATTAATTATTTATTATTAAATTATTAATTAATTATTAATGATTTAATATTGCATTGTGTTGGTGCTTATGTGTAGAGTTTTTTGCACATGTATATCCCCACACAACATTGTTTTGTACATGTGCATGGTATGTGCAAAGGATTTTGCTTTGATGATTTGTTTGCACCTCCGCATAGGTATGGTTTTATTTATTGATGTGCATATACGAGTAAAAAAAACTATGTATTCTTTATTAAATAATTAATTTTTTAATATTATTTTTAATATGTTATTAATAATGAACCATATGCAATCTGCAGAACCATAGATGTGTGGGTATATGCCTTATTAATTATTTAATATTGTAATGTGCAATGCATTGTTGCTTATGTGCAGAAACATTTGCACAATCCTATCTCTGCACAGATATGGTTGCAATTTGTTAAATAATTAATTATTTAATATTAATTATTTATTATTTATTAAGAACCATAACTATGTGGGGATATACTTGTACAAAAGTCTCGTACAAAAGACTCTGCACACAAGCAGCGTATTGCGCATTGCGCATTGCAATATTAAGTAATTAATAAATAATCAATTTTCTAATATTTGTGCCCTTTTGCAAGACACATTTGGGAAGAGTAGTCGTGGATGTTGGGACAGATGTGTCAATGGCAAGGCAATTCAGTGGAAGAAGCTTGGAAGAATGCAATGATTTTTCAAGACAAACCATCCCTCCCAGAGCTACTAGTCAGCCATGGACTAGGAATTCTAGAGGATTTCTCTCAAGAAAAGGGAGTCAAGAGAGGAGGACTGCTTCAGGAAGTCTCAGTTGATTCAAATAGGCCCTGGGATTTTTTTTATGGAGCCTCACAAGAAAACAACACTTGTTGTGGTGGAGGAGCAATTATGTTCCTTTCAAACAGTCACCTTTTTAGGCTCAAAATGGGGCTCGACCCTGGCACGAACAACTTTGCAGAACTTATGTCTCTCAAACTGTTGTTGCTCTTTAATTTGGGAAAAAATGTTCATTCTATTCAGTTATTTGGTGATTCATTGTTGGTTACAAATTGGATTCAAAAATCTCAAAGATGCAACGACATCATTTTGTGTCCTTTGCTTGAGGAAGTCTTCAGAATTTTGGCCTCTTTTGACAACTACTCTTTCTGTCATGTTTATAGGGAACACAACCAGGCAACAGACTCTCTCTCTAAATAAGGCTTGCAGATGGATGATAGGACATGGATGATCAGGGAAGACAAGGATGGTTCAGAAATTTCTTGTATACACAGGTCTTTTATGGATTTCCCAGGCCACAGGGATGATGTTGTTTCATCTTGACACGGTCTTGGTATGATTGTTTATGGATCACATGGGGTGGATGTCTCCTGATTTTTTCTGCTCTCTTTTGTCTTGAGAAGCTTCTGCCTCTTCTCAATTTTTGTATTATTTTGATATTTCAGCAAGGACCGGTTTTATACATGCCTATAGAGGTTGTGACTTGATGATATTTGTAGCAGATTTCATGTAGCACAAACTAACAATTTTGTTGTTTCTTCAGCTTATGGTGATAGTAACAGAGGATACTTCCTCATCTTGTATTGTGGCAAAGACATTAGTCTTTGGCTTAGTTTTTTTTTCTCTCTTGAACTCATACATGTTGGGCATGTATCTACATAATGTAAATTTATTTTCTCCAATGGATGAAATAAAATTTACGCTTTTTCCTTGGAAAAAAAAATCAAATTTCTAATATTAAATAGTTGATAATTAATTAATAAATAATATTAAATAATTAATTATGTAATAAATAGCACATTGCATATTGCGCATTGCACATTAATAAATAATACCATACCTATGTAGGGATATACTTGTGAGGAGGTGCAGACAAATTGTCAAAGTAAAATTCTTTGCACTCACGATGTACAAGTACAGAACCATAGTTGTGTAGGATATACATGTGCAAAAGTTTCCACACATAAGTAGCAACACATTGCAATATTAAATGATTAATATTAAATATTAAATATTAAATAAATAATATTAAATAATTAATCATTTAATAAATTGCAACCATAGTTGTGCGGGGATATATTTGTGCAAAAGTTTATGCACATAAGCAGCATCACATTGCACATTGCAATATTAAAGAAAAATAAAAATTGTATATGAAATGAATGCAAATCATGTTTTCTTTCCAGCGCATTTTCTGGCCTCCGCACCTTTCCAGCAAATATAAAATCTAACCCTAATCATAATCTGACCTCCCTTATCATACAACACATAAGTCCATCTTCATATGAAATTGAAATAGCAAACAAGAAACTTGGTAAATTGCAGACGCTTAAACTAAAATCTATATATGGCACAAATTGTGCATAGCTTTGTCACAACTATAATCATTCAACAATTATAATGTAGCTTCCCCTGGTCGGCATTGCAGTCAACAATAAATGTACATATACAGGTAATCAATTAAAATGCAACTTCCATTGGGTTTAGTGGATCGCATTTTAATAACCTGGTGGTGCGGTGGTGCGGAAGTGTAGGATCAAAGTGCAATAACCTATCTGATTTCTCCGCACAGTTCCTATAAAATAGAATAAATATCATGTTTCTGAGGATACACATATGCGAAACATGAAATGGTTGAACATATGGTTGCACGGAATCTAGCAGTGTCTCGGTGTGCATATGCACATTGTTACTAGAGAAGTTACAAATAACTTGGACTCTTGCAAGTGCTTGAGACATTTGTATGCATTGCAGTGGTACTCAATGATTTTATAATCTACGGTTAATGTCAAATACCTAATTTATTTAGTCATTGCATTATAACCTTATAGGTTGTACATAAATACCTAGCTACTTCCTTTTTCTTTGTGACCATCGTTCGCATGACTCCATTAGTGCTCTTCAGCCTAAGTATGTCTAGATAAATTTAACAATGTTCTAGATTGACTAGATCTCCTTGTTTACAAAGGTTCCTCTTCACTATACATGCATAGTTTGATAACCCTAAGATTTTATACATTAAAAAATAAATTACCTTTATGGATACAATCTTTATTTGACTAAACTCCATTGCATGGCTAGTTTCCCTTCATTGTATAGGGTTCCTTGTCAAACTAGAGATGCTTGAAAAAATAGGAGGCATTGTACAATTAATTGTCCATGTTGTACTAGGGGTGCCTCTATTTATTTCATTGGAAACCTTGAAGCATTTGCAATTGATAATTGGAAACTCACACTGCAACAACTACCCTGCAGTCATATATATTGTATATGTACCACATTGCAAGTCTATGAAAAGCAACAATTGTATGTGTTTGAAGAATGAAACTTAATATAATTAAATGCACTATAGTCTTTGTCAAAAGATAATTCATATAATAAAGAAAAAAAACATTATTGTATATGAAAGAGGACAATTATTAGAATAAAATAAAAATAGCTAGCATAAAATTTTGTAAAAGAAACAAATTGTTCAAAGTAAAGTAAAATTTAGTAGAACATTGTATGTGCAGAGACTTTTCCTTTGAACATTTGTCCATACCTCTGCACAGGTAAATCCCCGCATAGGTATGATATTATTTATTAATGTCCAATGTGCAATATACAATGTGCAATTTATTAAATAATTAATCATTTATTAATTATTTAACATTAGTTATTAATTAGTTATTAATTATTTAACATTAGTTATTAACTATTTATTAGTTACTTAATATTAAAAAATTAATTATTGATTAATTATTTGTTATGCATGGTATGTGTGGAGACTTTTGCTTTGACGATTTGTCAGCACATGCACACATGTATATCACCACATAGGTATGGTATTATTTATTGATGTGCAATGCACTGTTTCTTATGTGCGGAAACTTTTGCCCAGGCAAATCCCAGCACAACTATGGTTTTGTACCCGTATATGGTTTGTGCGAGTACTTTTTCTTTGAATATTTGTCTGCACCTTCACATAGGTATTTTTCCACATAGGTATCGACAGAAACTTTAGCACATGTATATCCCCACATAGTATAGTTCCCTACCTGTACATCAAATGTGTGTAGGCTTTTGCTTTGAGGATTTCTCTGCACCTCCACACAGGTGTAGCCCCACATGGTATGGTATTATTTATTAATGTGCAGTGCGCAATATGCATTATGCAATTTATTAAATATTATTTGATATTTAATTATTTAATACTACATAATTTATTAATTATTAATTATTTGATATTGGAATGTGCAATGCGCTACTACTTGTGCATGGAGACTTTTTCACTTCTTATGTGCAAAGACTTTTCCATAGGTATATTGTCGCACAACATAGCTCTGTACTCATACATTGTATGTGCAAAGACTTAAGCTATGGAAAAAAAAGATAAATTTTTGGTCAACACAAAAACTAATCACGTGCAAAGACTTTTGCTTTGATTGTTTGTTTGCACCTTGGCACAAGTATGTCTGTTAGTGGTGCATATACGAGTAAAAAAACATATTTATTCATTATTAAATAATTATTTATTTAATATTATTTAGTTATTAATAATGTGCAATATGCAATCCCCCAAATGGGGTGCCACCTGGACAAAGTCCGAGGACACATGGAACCAAGCGGTCGGGGGAGTTATTAACCCTGGCCACCAGTCCACAGCCATTAACTTATGCATGGCTCACACCATGAGGAAATTTATGATAGTGCGTTTGGCTAGATAATTCGAGTTAATGGCCACACGAGCAAGCCAAACCAGGCGTACCAGGCCTAGGTTGGCTTTCAACTCGGCTTCAATGGCAAGAGGGGTTGTCAAAGCAGGGGTGGGCAACAATAAACGGGCTTTCACCTTGGTGTATTCCTCCATTCTCCATCTGCCTTGGTGTATTCCTCCATTCTCCATCTGCCCTGGTGTATTCCTCCATTCTCTCTCTTTTGAGCGATTCTGCATTGTTGCTCTCTGTGATTTTTTCTTGAGCACTCTCGCCACCTACCCTGGCTCTGATACCCTCTTCCTGCCACACTCGCTCGGCCCTCACAATATCCTTCTCTTCATTTCCACCAGTGCCTTCTCCCGCTCTTCCCAGCAAAATCTCTCTGCCTCCATACCCACAGCCCTTCACCTCCATACTCTTCCCAGCATGCCTAGAGAAAGAGGGAAATCCAAGAGGAGCGTGCATTATTACAACACCCTCTCTTGACGCAATCAACTCTCCCCCTCCCAACTGGCTCTCATTACCCATTTCACAAGCCCATGACACACCAACCAGAGGTCGCAGGAGGCTCCTCCATCCACTCCTCTTCAGCTCCATGGCGTCAGCCCAGTGAAAGAGCAAATATCACCTTTGTGTGCACACATTCCTCCGTCCACCCCTCATTTTATCCATGGCCTAATCTTGGTTAAGGAGGAAGAGCCACCTTCGAGTGCGCACTTTCCTCTGGCCACCAATCTCTTGGCCCCCCAAAAACTCAATCCACGGGACCCCTACTACGGCGATGGTAGTTATATGGTGGAGGAGGAAATCCCCCCAAGCTGGAAAGTGGAGGAAAATGCAGTGGTTGCCAATGAGATCACCATAGAGATCGCCAGCGAGGAAAAGGAGGAGGAGCAGCCTCATCAATTTTCAAATCACCTCATGGAGGAGCACCTCCAACTCCTCTTTGAAATCAAGCAGAAACAGGACGAACAGATGCACTCTCAGAGCATCCTTGGCCAAAGGATGGACATCATGTTCGGTGCACTAGTGGATGCTCCTGCATGTACCATATGCCCAACATGCGGCCAGCGGTTCACCCTGGTCTACAACATTCATGGACAACCAGGCTTGGCAATGGAGTGAAGTCTCGAGGTTACAGTTTTTCGTTAATTCCAATTGCAGGATTAATCTCTTAGTTTACTATTGCAGCAGGATAGAAGGACACACAATTTTCCCCTATACTATTTATGTAGTTTTGTTAATAGTAGTTCTGTCAATAGTTGGTCTTAGATACCATCCGAATAATGTACACAGATTTTTGTTTACGCAGATAAGATGCAGAATTTTGTTTAAGCAGTTTTGTTCAAACATCTCTAGAATACATGATGATGTGTCAAACTCAGAACATCTAAGAGCCACATGTTATGGTTTCCCTTCTGTGGCAGAACAGGTGGCTCACACTTGTCATTGTACAGCTTACAAATGTCATTAATATAAGGATCCACTTTTATTTACAAAAAAAAAGTGTGCAATATGCAATCTGCAGAGACATTTGCACAGGTATATCCTCGCACAACTATTGTTATGTACCCATACATCATATGTGCATTATTTAATATTATTTATTAATTATTTAATATTAAATAGTTAATTATTTATTAATTATTTTATTTTAAATAGTTAATTGTTTATTATTTATTTAATATTGGAATGTGCAATGCATTGTTGCTTATAAGTTATGTGTGGAGACTTTTGCACATGTATATCCCCGCATAGCTAGTGTTTTGTACTGGTATGTATTGTGGTTTTGTACCAGTATGTGCAGAGATGATGACAAATCATCAAAGAAAAAGCATGTGCACATACCATATACACGTGCAGACCCATGTTGTGTGTGGATATACCTATACAAAAGTCTCTGCACATATGTTTTATGACTTAACATTTTTATATGCAAGCATATTCTCAAATATAACAATCTTTAATATATGCACAATATTAAATATGGAGATGGAAAGCTTTAATATCTATGTGGATTATATAATGGGGGATACAATTGTGCAGAGGTGCAGAAGTTATACATGTATACATAACAAAAAAGGTATAGCTTCCGCACCACCACACAGGTATATCCCCCGCACGACAACACTTAGTCTAATAGTTATCAAGTGTCAGAAGCAGATTAACTATGGGAAAAACATTCTCGGCTATGAAATATACCTGGAGCTAGTTACTCGGTATTGCTCGTTCCTTGCATCGCCTTTTATCCGTCTCGTTCAATTTTAATGAGATATTGTTTATATTTATTTCAATATTAGTCATATTATTTTATTTTAATAGTTTTTCTATGGCCCAAATGTAGACTATGTTCTAATTTAAAGGGTGTTTCCCGTGGCTGGAAAATTTTGCTCAAACCCATAAGTAATAGACAAGTTATATGACTTAACATTTCTATATGCAAGCATATTCTCAAATATGACAAGCTTTAATATATGCACGATATTAAATAGGGACATGGCAAGCTTTAATATTTACAGTTTATGACTTAACATTTTTATATGCAAGCATATTCTCAAATATGACAATCTTTAATATATGCACAATATTAAATATGGAGATGGAAAGATTTAATATCTATGTGGATTATATAATGGTGGATACAACTGTGCAGAGGTGTGAAATCTATACATGTATGCATAACAACACAGGTATAGCTTTCGCACCTCTGCACAGGTGTATCCCCTGCACAGCAACACTTAATATAATAGTTATCAAGCCACAGAAGCAGATTAACTATGGGAAAAACATTTTCAGCTATGAAATATACCTGGAGCCCATTCCTTGCATAGCCTTTTAGCTTTCTTGTTCAAGTTTAACAAGATATTGTTTATATTTATTTCAATATTAGTCATGTTATTTTATTTTAATAGTTTTGGTGTGGCCCAAAATTAGACCATGTTCCAATTTGAAGGGTGTTGCCCTGACAAATTTTGCTCAAACCCATAAGTAATAGACAAGTTATATGACTTAGCATTTCTATATGCAAGCATATTCTCAAATATGACAAGCTTTAATATATGCACAATATTAAATAGGGACATGGCAAGCTTAAATATTTACAATGTATGACTTAACATTTTTATATGCAAGCATATTCTCAAATATGAAAAGCTTTAATATATGCACAATATTAAATATGGAGATGGCAAAATTTAATATATGTGCGGACTATATAATGGGGGATATAATTGTGTGGAGGTGTGAAAGCTATACATGTATGCATAACAACACAAGTATAACTTCCGCACCTCTGCAGAGATGTATCCTCCGTAGAACAACACTTAGTCTAATAGTTATCAAGCGATATAAGTAGATTAACTATGGGAAAAGAATTCTCGGCTATGAAATATACTTGGAGCTCGTTCCTTGCCTCATCTTTTAGCTCTCTCGTTTATGTTTAATGAGATCTTGTTTATATTTATTTCAATATTAGTCATATTATTTTATTTTAATAGTTTTGTTTTAACTCAATATTAGTCATATTATTTTGCACTATAACCGAAGCATTTATGACAGTGTGGTTTGTTTTGATTTGGAAAGAAAGAAGGGAAAGTGGTTAATAGACTACAATGCAAAACTCTAGATGCAAATCTTGTGTCAAATGTTTCTATCAACCCAATATCTATTTAGAATTCCTTAGTCAAAAGCCTTTTTACTTAGCCATTTTCGAAACTGTGTGAGGACCGTTGTTGTTGCAATGTAGTTTCCTTTAGCCTACATGTATCTTTTGCATATACATATAGTCCGCACAAATCTTTAAAAAAATCTTAATTTTTTTAATATAGTCCTATACAAATAATTAAAAGATTAATAATTATTTAATAATCTAATAAAAGTTTTTTTGCTAGTACCTGTGAAAAATTTTAATTATAGATCCTCAGCACAAACATATTCTCCACACATATATAGCTTCTATACTTACGCACAAGTATATCGTTGTCAAGCTAATAGTTACCAATGTTATGGATAATAGAGTATTATTATGCATATTAATATTGTTAACAAAATGATTTTTACATGTTAAAAATAAAAGTTAATTATAAATTTAATAAAAGATAACTATACATATCCAGCACAGACGTATAGTCGGGACATATATAGCTTCCGCACTTCCGCACAAGTATACAGGATCCTATATAGTCGATATTGAAACTGTAAATACTAGCGATCAAATGCATATCTGCATAATACATCGCTAAGCATGCATTGTGTATACAGTTAATGCAAAGGACTATAGAAATCGTCAATAATCATTACATTGAAAATGTTTTTTGATAAAGGGATTTTTGAAACACAGTGCATTGCCAAAAAAATTCATATAGCATTTGCAGAGGCATCATAATTAGAAGGAAACAATGTTTCTCCCAGTCCGAGGATGCCTCCCTATCGCATTTGGAATCGTTTGACACCATGAATTCTAAGAAGCAACCTAATTTGCACGATAATCAAGTCATTTATGGCACATAGATTTGGTCGGATTTGCAAAAAGACGGAGGCTATTAAGCAACTGTGCGAAGTAAATGTCCATTTGGCACTGTCGATACTGACAAGCGATTTGATTCACATAGTAACCAAGTGATTTATGGTAGTTAAATTTGGTTAGATCCGCGAAAAACAGAGGCTATTAAGCAACTGTGTGAAGTAAATGCCTCAGATTTATATGAGTTGTACAATGCCTTGTATTATTCATTTCGTGTAGTGGTAGCCAAGTAACCAGTAAAAATACCATGTTACTAAATATTCCATATGCAATTGGCCTCTAAAGAAATGCAACCTTCACAATGTACTATTTATAGTGTTCACCTATTTCAAAGTTCATTTAAAGAAACACGTGTATAGCAGATACAATCCACATAGGAGTGATAGAAAAAATTAGTTACTAAAGTTAAAGAATATGACATGAACATTAACTTTGTAGAAACTGGTCCCCGAGGTGTAGGACAGTCGGTGATGGAGTGTGTTGTTAAGGAACTCCGTGATGTTAAAGTCACCGATTCGAAACCTGTGGGGACAAAAAATACAGCCATGTTAGGGGTTGGTGTGGCTCAAGTTGGGTGCAATCCCTGGGTGATTTTGACGACTTAGATGCCCTTGAGTCGTGGTTTCTTAACCACATGTTAGTCCCACATGTCACGAACAAACTAACAAACAAACAAAAAAATTGTAGAAACTGTCAAGTGATAACAAATGTAAATTGATAATTGTTATCGAAACTATAGACATCTACCATCCAAACGATGTACTAATTGAACATGTAGGCACATCTCAGAAAACTCGCTAGTAAACGCTTTTTAGTTAGTGATTTTCAACCTTGCATAGATTATTTTCCTACCATCTTATCTTAACATATGGCACATGCATATGTTCCGCAATTGATGTTGTCTGTACTTTCGATATCTTTGCAGCACCAATTCTGGAAATCAATGTAACTTGCAGTAAAATGGAAGCTTTTATGACAAGTTGATTTGCACCGACTTAGGAAGAAAGTGTGGCAATCATGGATAATGCAAAGTAAATGTTGCATTGTTCTATGCACTACTTAATGGTTTCTAATTATGATTATGTGTGTTCCAAAAATAGTTCATATGTGTCGAAAGGACATCCTACTAAATATGCGGCATGAACTTAACTTAAGAAAATGGGCCTTGCTAATCTATTATTTGTAATCTCCATGTATGCCAGGTCAATCTAAAAAACAACCATATGGCAAATAAAAAGAGAACTGATTCATTTTGTAGTGATACTATCAATTATCTTGCTAAAGACAACAAGAATTTCCATTGGTCTACCTCGTACGAATGGTTCTTGAGTAGGATAATCGAAGAAAAGAAAATAGACAAACTCTGGATCATAGGGATTGTCGATGTTGGCTGTGTACATGTTTTTTTTTACTGCAAGGAACTCGTATCCTGGTGTGCTCGAATATTCAATAGCAAGACAAGAATAATTAAGTTCACAACAAAAGGAAAGAATCCAGTGTAGCTAACTTTGAAGGCCTTTAACAAAATGCTTCGACTTCCTATTGCAAATAAACATTTCAAGATTGCAGAAGCAAACATGTTCCTAGCCTCCTAGGCAGGAGATGCCAATATTTTGGAAGAATTTATGCTACTGTCTGCAAATATGCCCAGGGACCTTTCAACAATTGACATAACTTGGCTACAAGAGCCATACCGAGAATTTTCATGGTTGTTTGCACGTGTAACTAGATGGCAATCCACTTCACACATACCCATGTCAACATTGTATGCATTATACTTTACGTTTTGGAAAGATGCCATGTTTGACTGGGTAGAGTTGATATCAGATGGATTTTTTTCTCATTTGGGCAATTACTTAAGTGTTCAAAGTTTTTATATGGTTGCATATTTGGTTTTTGCAATTACTTATTGTAATGTACTTGATAGTCTCCTTGTTAAATCGAATGTAGACACACAGAATTAACCAATACAATTATGGCACCCTGTACTATCTAAACTTAAAGAAAGATATAGTTTTTGCATAGTTCAAGATAGTTTTGTGAAATAGTTCAGACACATGTTGGTTGGGACAGAGCCCAGAAGAATAACTCAGGAAGCTGAGCAATTTTTGAACGGAAAAGGTGTTTGTATTCAAGATGTAATTATACATAATTTTGGTTGAATGGTTGCCAAGAAAATCCCCTTCTACTACCTACATTTTTATGCGATATATATTTTTTCACAGTTGTTTACCATGAGTATAAAACCTAGTGCATTACATTTGATAGGAAAAGAAAAAGACATTTCATTTCATTGCCTTTTCAAGTTGGGGACACAAGGGTCAAGAATCTGGGCCATCTCAAAGAGGTCTCAGAAATATTCATTGCATTTGATCTAAAGGAAGTTGAACCTCTAAGTGGTTTTGACCCCCAGGATCTATTTTCCAAACACTTAAAATCCATACGGTACAAGAATTTGTTCACATGATTTGACGAGGAAACAAGTGACAATCCTTGTTCCAAAAAGGAGATCAGTGGGTGCAGCGAGGACTTGGTAACTTAAATAAGCTCAAATACAAAAAATCAAAGCAAGGTAAGACAAAGGGGCAAAAGAAAAACCAATTTCCAGTCTCCTCCCAATCCCCAGTCACGTAAGATCTCCTCCTCAGGACAAAGAACACAACATGACAATGTAAACAAAGAAGAGAGTAATGAAACATGTGTTGGAGGTGATGGCGGAAAGCAACCAAGCCATGTCAATCTTGAATGCACACATCTATTACCATGACAAAAAAGAAAACGTACCCCAAACAGAGACAATTCCCAAGATTCAAAAATCCCAGAAATTCCAAGAGGTGTCAATGATATGCAAATCCAAAGTAGAGAGCTACCTGGCTAGGTAGCCCAAAGAATTACAGAAAGTGAAGCTTTCATGGGAGCTCGCTAGAGAAGAACCAATGGTGTTTGAAGAGGATTCCTTGACATTTCTCAACACTCAATACCACAAGAACCAAAGAAAACTTCACATAGAGAAGGTCAATGTTAAAAACAGAAAGGTCATTCACCGCTCAATTGATCACCTAGATGTTTCAGGAATTGGGTCAACTATGCTCATGGAACTACATCAATGCACAAGAGATTCCCTTCACGATTCCATTTCTAAGAAGGATTTACAGACTATTATATTGAAGAAGACAACAAATGAGCTTAAGGATGCACTGACTTCAAAGCCATTTTTTCCAAAGCCATTGGCCATACTGCCAACAAAACATTCTCTTTCAAGTACTCCTGGAACCTCAAAGCCAATCACAAAATCCCTTCAATTGTTGAATGGAGTCAGACAGTATGTTGCTAAAAGCATTAACAGAATACTGGACATAATTAGAGAGGCATGGGAGGTTAGTGTTAGTATACACAATCTTTTAAAAGGGATTACAAATTTTACAGATCGTTTGCAAAAAGTTTTGCAACATGATCAAGTGTATTATAAAAATGAGGTAGGTACTTACATCGCACATGTCACTAGTATGAATGAGTATCAAAGAAGCCAGAAACGAATACCCTTAGAATAAAGAATAAAGAAAATAAAGGTAGGCTAGGAAGCTCAAATATATGTCCTAGAAGATGTAATAGTCGCTTGTGAAAAGATCCAAGAAAAAAGAACAGATGCAACTTTAAAAGCAATTGCTATTGTTAAGGAACTATAGGGCCTATGTCTTATCAAGAATTCAATCATAATCACCAAAGAAGAGCTTGATAGTAAGATGGCCATAATGAAAACCACATTGGGTAATGAATTTGACAGTCTTGGTCAATTTGATGATGAGAAACTGAAACAGTGGCTTGTTACATTTGTCAATAAAAACAAAGACCATCTATGAGCCATTGACCAAGTACAACTGGAATGAAAATAAGTAGAGGAGCATATTTTCGCTCTTCGGGTGAGGCAAGAAATAACCATCATGCCAATTAAAAACTTTATTGATAAAAGGATCAAGAACACCATGGAATAGATTGTCATCCCACAATAAGCACCCGAAATAGTTCAACGGTACTCCCACTAAACAACTTCTATAAAGCCACATCCACATGTACAACAGACAAATCAGAACATAAAACTTTCTTCCTGGTGAGTAGTCAAACAAGCATTTCATATGCTTTTCCTCTTCTTTTGTTTCATCACTTTGTAATGTGCCATAATTGCCTCTTGTATGCTCTGTCAAAACCCAACAACAATTTCTAACTATGTCTCTTTCTTTATTCCAACTCTTTCTTCTATTTAATGGTCTGCATGAGCTTCAATACCAGTCCATTTGGACAAACACCTTCACTTTTTATAGAAATTGTTTAAAAGACAGTTGTATATTTTTTTAATTTGGCCAACAAATGTTTTGGCATTTACAAATATTATTGAAAAAACAATTGTATATTTTTTTACCTTGGCAAAGCATTGTTTTCACATAAGTAGCTGTCGATTTTCCATAATTTTGTTGTTAGATAGAATTTCCAAACCTATATTCACTCTATCATTTTTCAATGAAACATCTTGTTCTATGCATGTGTAGCCATTGACTATCATTCCGCCAACTGATCTTTTGATCCCTATGCCATCTTGGGTAAATTTTCTATAATATTGTAAACACTCTATAAAATAGTGCCAGCTTGTTTGTCAAACCTTTCTTTGCGTGTTATGGATATGCTTATTTGACACTTCATTGATATAAATTTAACAGTCGTTTAAGTTTCTTTATATATATTATTTTTTATCCAATTGTCAATGTTTTTAACTGATATGTGCTTCATTACTGACAATTTAATCGGCACCTAACTTTCTTTATATATATTATCTTTTATCTTATCTGTATTATAGCTTAACCAACGTCGTGGATTGTCAAGTATTGTTTTAATTCTAAACATGATCAGAATCTATGGTTCTGGACTTGATTGTTTTAAGTTCAAAGTCTTTATCATTTTTCAATTAAATAGCTTCTTCTGTGCATATGTAGCAATGGACTTCCATTCGGCGAAATCATATTTTGGAATCTATGCAATGATTAACAATTTTTTTTATCATATTGTAAGACCTGAGTAACATAGTGCTAGGTCCTTTCTCAAGAATGTCTTTCCTTGTCATGTTTACTTAACGGAGTGCCTCCATTGTCAAGTTTTTCTTTAATTCTGACCATGATTAGAATGTTTAGTTCTCGATTTAATTGTTTTAAGTTCGAAGTTTTAGAATTCATTTGCTTTTGGACTGTCCATTTCTTCCTCTATATGCAGATGGTATTGTGTAGGATTTGGTGAAAGAGGTAGGTATACCAGTAACCAAATTGTCATATACTATTATCGATTTCGTAATTGGGAACAAGGAACCTTTTTCGTCAGGGAAACTCTATCCTATTTGCTTTCCACAAAACCTAAGCTAAGTACATTTTACATTGTTTCCAACACATCATAACATCCGCACACTTTTCTTTGTTGCCTTGAAAACACCACTTCGATACATGTTACATTGCTTCGTCTGTATTTTTAGCTCTAAATACTTCCTTCTACTAAGTTCCATGACATATGTTTTTAATTGTTTTTTATAATAAACACTGCTAGTTGACATAAATTCAATTCAACAATATTTTTTAAGTTAAACATATGCATAGAAGCATTTTCAATATGTTAGTTGTACGCCAGGTATGTTGTGCAGACGCACAAAGCATATGGTTGTGCAGACAATATGTGTCTATCGGAGATATATCTCTGCCCAAGGTATATATGTCGAACACTTTGCTTGTTTACAATGTTTTCTTCGACATTGAACACTTTACCTTTTTTCCTACCTTTTACAAAATTTTATGCAAAATGTTCTCGTTGCAAAGACTTCAAAATGTTTAAAAATGAAATTGACATACATGGGTCAGTTATCAAGAAAATTACATTGTTGATGAGAATTTGTGTGATGGAACCAATACATGTGCAAGATTGCAAAGTGCATGAATGCAGGAGGATGATTGTTATGAATTATCTACACAAGGGTTCAAATTACACTAAATCTTTCATGCGCCGACGTGTCGAAGATATATTTAAGTACAAATGATGTGTTTGTGCGCAAAAAATATATGTCCCATAGATAAAAATATATATGTTTAACAATATTTTTTTAGTTATCCATACTCATAAAAGCATTATGTAAACTATTAAAAATGGGAACACATCACTTATTTACAATGTTTTCTTCGACAATGAACAATTTAAAAATGTTTAAAAATGAAATTTGCATAAATGACTCAGTTATCAAGCAAATTACATTGTTGGTGAGAATTTATGCGATGGCGCCAATGGAAGTGTAGAGTTTCCAGGTGCGAGAGCGCGGGATGATGATTGTTATGAATTATTCACACAAGGCTTCAAATTATACTAGAGCTTGCCTATGTGGACTTGCATAGGACATATCTGTGTGGACGATGTGTCTGTGCCCAATAAGTAACTCTCCGGTAGATAAATATGTTTAACAATAATTTTTTTAGGCATATGCATAAAAGCATTTTCTAAACTATTAAAACTGCAAAGTTTCAAAGTGGATCAGTACGGGATGATGATTGATATCAATCATTCGCACAAGGATTCACATTAGACTTTACATTGTTTCTCGATCATCGTAACATCCACACACTTTACTTTCTTGCCTCACAACTTGACTTCGATACATGTTGCATTGCTTCCTTGTTATCTTTAGCTCTAAATACTTCCTTTTACTAAGTACGACATGTGTTTATAAATTTTTTTTCTAATATACATTGTTACTTGAAATAAATTCAACTCAACAATATTTATTAACTTAAACATATGCATAGAAGCATTTTGATTCTCTTATCTGTACACCGCACATGATGTGCAGATACCCAGAACATATGGCTCTCTAGACGACTTGCGTGTGTCGAAGATATATCTTTGCCCAAGATACATTGAACAATCTAAAAATGTTTAAAAATGAAATTAGCATAAATGGATTAGTTATCAAGCAAATTACATTGTTGGTGAGAATCTGTGTGTTGGAACCAATGGACGTGTGGATTTTCCAAGTGCGGGAGTGAAAGACGATGACTATTATGAATTATCCACACAAGACTTTAAATTACATTACAGCTTACTTGTGCAGACATGTAGAGGATATATATGTGTGGACGATGTGTCTGTGCACAACAAATAACTCTCTGGTAGATAAATATGTTCAACAATATCTTTTTTGTTAGGCATATGCATAAAATCAATTTTTGAACTACTAAAAGTGTGAAGTTGCAAAGTGGAGGAGTGTGGGACAACAAGTAATATCAATTATCCGCACAAGGTTACAGATTAGACTAAGTCTTTGTTGTGCAAACGATGTGTGGACTATATATGTGTTGAAGATGTATAATTAACTTTATTGTTAACTTTTTATATTTGTAAACTTATAATATATATATATCAATTATCCGCACAAGGTTTCAGATTAGACTAAGTCTTTGTTGTGCAAACGATGTGTGGACTATATATGTGTTGAAGATGTATAATTAAATTTATTGCTAACTTTTTATATTTGTAAACTTATAATATATATATATATATATATGATTCAACATTTAAGGGCCTCAAGTATTCACTCCTTGTTTGACGTGTGTATTGTGGTCCCTCAGCCAAGAGGCAGACTTGCGTGGAAAGACTCTATGATTTTGGGACTTCCCGATGATTTGTCACAGGAATGGGACTCCTTTATCTCATTGCTATGTGAAAATTTCATTTCTATCGACATTGAGTCAGAGGATGTTGTGTGCTAGTCCAAGAACCCGAAGGATGGGTCCTTCACTACTAAACTCGACTACAAAGCATGGTAAGAAGAAAGATAGGTGGTTTTGCCCAGGTGGTGCTGGAAGCCCTTATGGAAAATCAAATCCCCCTTTAGATGCAAACTAACCCTCTGGCTAGCCTTAAAAAACAAACTGTTAATGTGGGAGAATGGTATAAAGAGGGGGTGGAATGGACCTAATCGATGTGTGTTATGCAAATCTAAAGTTGAATCTGTGACTCACCTATTTGTGTATTTTCCTTATGAAAGACAAGTTTCAAGAATTGTAAGAGACAAGCCTAGCACCAAATCGAAATGAAACAAAGGCGATGTGGAAGAATGCCTCAAGAATTGGTTTATGGATAGATCTATCTCTCTTTATGCATGCCTTACGAGCTTAATGATTTCAAACATATGGTGTGCATGCAATAATGTTATCTTTAAAGATGAATTGGTGTCCCCTAAGCTGACAACAACCATCACGCTAAGCCAAGCAACAGACTTTAAAGAAGATCTGAAAGAACAAAGGAAACATTGTCTAGTCCTCCCCTCTCTGGACTTTGGTATTCCATGGGGTTACTTTGATAGGCTTGTCAAGCCATCCCGCCCAGATGTGGTGTGGGAGTAATATTATTTCTTAACCAAAATCAGTATATTTACATAAGATATGCTCTGGGAGGAGAGACAAACAACAGAGCCGAGTTAATATATTTATGAACCCTCCCAGAGGCAGCAAAAAAGAAGGACATTTAGAAGTTGCAGGTGATGGGGGATTCAAAAATGGTTATTGAATGGGCCCAAGGAAAGGCCAACATCCAAAATACCAGGTTGGCTACAATAATGAGAGAAATCAGGTTGGCCTTCCAGTCCTCTGAGTGGATGTTTTTTCATCATATCTCGAGGGAAATAAATTCAAAATCAGATGAGCTCCCCAAGGAATCCATTGAACTTCAAAATGGAGCTTTCAGTTTCTATGAGTATTTCAATGGAACAGAGACCGAAGTGGTGGAATTTTGGATCTGAGTCACTTTGATTTTCTTATATAATTTGTAATGTTATGAAGAGACTAAAATATATGAACAATATTTTTTGAATTGAAGGGCGATATGTATAAAGTTGTTGGTAGAAATGTGATAGAATGGAGAACAAGTTTTGGTCAAGTATTTTTTAACCAAACGGCAGTATGTTTAAAGCAGTTTTAGAGGAAGAGGTCAGAATGAAAAATAGGTTTTGGTCAATGCATGATTAGGCCTTTTGAACGAATGTAACATGTATATTCTAATGATGAATATAAATGTTTTTTTCCTATATATATATATATATATATATATATATATATATAACGTTTTTATACCAACTAACAGTCATAGTTGTGCAGACCATATGTCTGTGTTGAGGATGTATAATCAACTTTCATTAAACTAATAATTAACTTTTATTTTTAATATATGTATATATGTAAAAGAACATTTTGCTAGGAATATGCATATGCACAAAAATATTATATTGTTGATAACATCGATGACTATTGAAATAGGTGTTTGCTATGCAACGATGTGTTTGTGCAGAGGTACAGACACTTCGCATTGATTCTTGTCCATTGTATCCTGCAAACATTTCACATTGTTTATTGCATATGCTAATATCATATGCTAACATCCCATTGAACAATTCACTTATTTACATTGCTAACCTCCCCATTGAACATTTCACTTATTTATTTACCAAGCTTTAATACACATTGAACATTTTACCTTTTTGCTTATTTTTACAAAGTTTTATGCTAAGTGATTTTACTGCAAATACTTTACATTACTTTCCACATATGCTAACCACCCCATTCAGCATTTCATTTATTTACTAACATTTACTCCACATTGAACATTTTTATTTTTATTTTGCTTATTATTACAAAGTTCTATGCCAATTGTTTTTACTATAGCATAAACAATAATGCTAATTTTTTATTATAATATGAATTATCTCTTGACAAAGACAATTAATTATATATGCTTCTAGTTATCTTAAGTTTCGTTGTTCAACATATGTTTTCCACTCAACAACATATATTTAACAATCGACACGGACAATGTTGCCATGCAACCCTTGTTTTAATGTAGTATAGATTTGAATTTGAATTATTATTAACAAATTTATTGACAATATATTTAGAAGGCTACTCAAATTTTATTATAAAATTAAAAGCTACTCAAATATTATTATAAAATTAAAAAAATTAAACATGAATCCATATTAAGTTGGGATATTTTTTTACCAATTTTGCAAGCTTTGTAAAGAGTTGCAACAACCCTTTTCGAAATAGAATTAAATGAATAAGAATAGCATACTCTAAAAGGAAATACTTCACTTAAAGAATGAATCAATATCCATGTCTCGTTGAGGTTTCCCCTCCACCATTTATTGATCTTTAAGATGTAGGAACTAAAAACTTTGATTCTTTAATATAGAAGTTGGAGCAACATAGATATGTGTTGTGGCATTATTGATTCACGCACAGATTGAAATGAATCATTCTCTTTAATATGGTCATTGATATTTCAACGAAGAATTGAAAATTTGTTGGACTAAGATTAAATTTATTTTTCATCTGAGGTCACACTCATTTTTTGTCATGTTCCCCGAGGCTTAAGCCTCTCTGTAAGGGTCATAGGCCCTCTCCCCAGCCCTTTTCCTTTCCCTTCTCATCTTTCCCCTGATCAATCCTTTTACCGTGCCCGCCAAGTTTTTTCTGATCTGTTGTGGTGAGGTGATGTTTTCCGTCTGGGCAAAGCGCATGGAAGGAGGGAGCCTCCACATGAACGAGGACACATGGAAGGAGAAGATGAAGAGTTTTTGGACTATGGCACCAACCCATCTGACGCAAGGTCCTTCACATCTCGTGAAGACACTTGGGAGACTAAAAACACAAGTCCTCTGACCTCTTTAGCACATAAGTCGTCTTGTCAAAAACCTATGGAATCCCATTCTTTTTTAGAAGTTGTTGTCATGGAGAAGGCTCATAGTTTCCATGAGAATTCTCCCCCCATTTTCCCTCGTTGCGCATCTAACCTGAAAAATCTTCCTTCTGCTACTAAATCAAAGGCTAGCAAAGGAAAGGAGGATCCCTCAGCTCCTCCAAGCAAGCAACTTGGATATAGAGTGTGTAAGTGTATCATGGAAAATAAAGGCTCCATAAGAATGGTGGTAGGAGAAGATATTTTGATTTCAGAAATTATGAAATATGCAGGAAAAATATTAGGTTGGAAGATTCTCTCACAAGTCTCCAGGGAAAAGGCTTTAACCACTTGGACACAACGAAGTTGGGCATCGAGGTTGATATATGTTCAAGAAATCCACTTCCTCTCAAGGGGATGGATCTCTTTTCTCTTTCAATTAGAATAAGACCACGACTACATCCAAAAAATTGACTGGTCTTGGGGACCTTCGAGTCTGGTTCTCAAACCATGGACTATTGATTTTGACCCCTTGAAGGAAGCAATGACAATAATGAAGGTAGGGGTGATCCTCCCAAGTCTTCCACTGGAAGTTTGGTCCCACGAAGCATTAGAAGACATAGGAAATAGGTTGGGAACCTTTATCAAGTTGGAGTTGAATTGGGCGTCAAAAAAAGATCGTCATTGGGCCTGGATTCAGGTCGAAACCGACCTAAGGGAAGGACTAGTGAGGAGCATAGACATAGTTTTTGAGGATAGAATTTGGCACCAGAAAATAGACTACTGGAGGTTACCCTTCATATGTCATGGATGTCATGAAGTGGGTCATCTCAAGGCCCAATGCACAAAGGTTGCGCCCCCTAATCATCCCCTGCAGTGTGCATGGCAACCAAAGTCAACCTTATGACAGAGAGACCCATTGGATATGGTATATCTGGAAGGAAAAAAGGATGACCTTAATCTAGAACAAGAAAAAGTGGTGGCGTCCGAAAAGCTATTGGGATATTTGGTCAAGCAAAATTCTCCCTCATGTATGGTTTCTTTTTCTTCCCCTTCCACTATCCCCCTCTAAATTGTTACTGAGTCATCTCCTGTAGGTGACAAAGTTTCTTCACATAAATTTTCTCCCAGTTCCCCTCATGTCAAGAACTCCTCCTTGGTCCCTTATTGCTTCCCTAAGGAGCCTCATTCCC
>ML808798.1:48539-96048 GCA_009831015.1 Picea engelmannii
TCCCCAATCCAAGGTCTACGCCCTCAAATACTCTACTCGTCTACTTGAACTATCTCCCTCAAAAGGAGGACTGGATTTGGACTCGCTCCACCCCTCCTAGGTGGCAAGGAAATCCCACCTTTCAAAGGCTTAGGGAAAAACGATAGTGGAAATCCGGAAAGGAACTCAAACTACCATTAAAAGGGCCCTTAGAGTGAGCACAAACCTTCCCCCTTGGGAATGATTATGGTCCTATTGTTCAACACTAGAGGGGTGCCCCCACCCCCCGCGGAAGAAGTTGGCCCTAAAATGCTCCTTTTGAGCCTAAAACCATACATCATCCTAGCTCAAGAGACAGTATGTCAGGGTGATAAGGCTAGGGAAGTGCTCATCAAACTGCTCAGGAATTGGTCCTTTAGTTCAGTTGATGCATAAGGTATGTCAGGAGGTATTATCATAGGCCAGAGCCCAAATTTTTTAGCCATGTTCTCCTCCTCTGTGAGGTCCTCCATTTCTATAAAAATTAATCCTACAAATGATCCGAATTTATGCAAGAACACAACAAAATACACAAATAACCATGAATACAAAGATGCAGTGAAAATAACACTTCATTTCATTAATATCAAGCAACTGAAATTTGTTTACAGACAGAATAGAAATAAACTAGCTAGGGCGTTGGTAGCTTATCTCTGAGAAGAGATGTGGTGGCTACAGGCCTCTGAACTCTGTGTTACAATGAGTCTTGAAGGCCTATATATTATTGAAAAACAATGGAAACCCTAAACATCCAAAAACCTAACCCTAGGAGATGAAATGCCAGAATATGGGCCCCATCGGGGTAAATTGGTACATCAATTTCCCGGGGTCGTAACTTTGGCATACTATCTTTGTTTGACGAATATGATACATCGTTAGAAAGACCTATCTGAGGACTACAACTATTGACTATGAATATCAAGGTACATAGTGGAATAATATTCTTCAGACCTTTGATGAGCAAAAAACATCGTTTAGGGCCTCAAAACGGCTCTGGAAGTTCAGGACCCGAAAAACTGTCAAAAATAGTAAATTGTGCTACAATTAAGGAAACTGAAAAACTAAAAGAAACAATGGTGGGGGTCTAAGTGAAATAGGCTAGTGGCCACCAATATCCATCGGGATCATTCCTCCCCCCTTAGGAAGCAATGGTCCCCATTGCATTGAGTTTCTCCATGAGATGAGGAAACTTCTATTGAACTTAGTTCATGGTGAGCCACTTGCCCTGGTGAAGGAGTTTCCCTGCTTTGACAACTCAATATAGTTGGATCCTCTACTGGCGGGTGTTCTTGATCTGTGTGTCCATAATTTGATCAGTTGTGGCTTGTTCCATGCAGTTTGGTTTTAACTCTGTTGGTGTGAGTTGTTATGCCATGTCGGATGTGTCTAGTAGAGGTGGAAAGTAAGGCTGAAGGTGGTCCACATTGAACACTGGGTGTGGACCAAGGAATGGTGGGATACTCAGCTCGAAGACATTGTCCCCTATAGCCTTGGTGATGGTGTATGGCCCATATCGGAGCGGGAGAATCTTGCGGTGGGGTCCAACGAGGCGCTTCTTCTGTAAATGTAACCAAACTTTGTCACCCACCTGGAAGTTGTGTTGCACCCGATGTTGATCATGCCGCTGCTTGTACTTAGCATCGGCTCTGCCCAATATGTATGTTGGTGAATGTGTTGAATGCACTCAATTAAGTTGTTCACCTTGGAAGCTTCAAAATGGACATGAGCCGAATCATCTTGGGTAGCTACAAATGGTATGGCTACGTCAATGTGACATAGTGGCTAGAATCCCACGCCCACTTGAAATGGGTTGTGTTCGGTTGAGTTGTAGAGGGCCCAATTATAGCTATGTTGTACAGAGGGGATGCTCTCATCCCATGTGCATGGAATCTTTGAGTTTAGATGTGCAAAATGTGTACGATCATCCTGTTGACGACCTTTGTCTGGCCATTAGTTTGGGGATGGAAAGTTGTGGAGTTGGTGAGCTTGGTGTCCAACATTGACCAGAGGCTGGACCAAAATGTACTAAGGAACTTGTTGTCCTGATCTGAGATGATATATTGTGGGATCCCAAAGTGTACCCACACTCGTTCAAAGAATAGTTTAGCAGTGGCTTCTATTGTGATATTCTTCTTGTAGGCTTCCATAATGGCCATCTTCGAGAATCTATTGACGACCACGAAAGCACAATCATTGTCATGCTTAGTAGAAGGAAGGCTCAACATGTAATCCATGGAGATGGATTCCCAAGGTCGACTAGGTGTAGGCAACGGAGTATAGAGGCCTTGCTTCTTGATGTTCAGTTTGGCAATGGCACAGGAAATGCAAGATCTGATGTACTTCACGACATCTTTTCTAATATTTGGTCAATATAAATACTCTTGCAGTACTCCCACTATTTTCTCGAACCCGAAATGCCCAGCGACCCGAATATAGTACGCTTCCCAGATCATCTTGGCATGCTCGCTTGAAGGAACACAAAGGTGTCCCAGGTGACATAGTAGTGCGTCCTGGAGGTGAAAATTTGGAACTCGGTTACCCTCCAAGGGCGTCTTGTATGTGTGGCCTAAATCTAGATCGCTCTTGTAGAGAAGAGGCCAATCAGAAGTCTCATGCCCACAAAAGTTGAGCACGGTGGTTATCGCCATGATCGATGGTCGATTGAAAAAATCTGTAACATTATTGGTGCTTCCCTTCTTGTTCTTGATGTTCAAATGAAATTGTTGCAGATATGTGGACCACTTCTGATGGCAATCTTTCTGCAACTTCCCTTGTGTCTCTATGAACTACAGGGGTCGATGGTCTGTGTGGATGATCTTTTCCTTCCCCAAAATGTAATGCTTCCATTGTCGGCAATCCTTCACAATGGAATACATTTCTTTTTCATAAGTGGGATACTTTCGGACAGTGTTGCACTGTGATATGCCATTGGATGCCCTGTTGAGTAAGAACTTCCCCAATAGCATAGTCGGAGGCATTTGTCTCGATCTAAAATGGTTGTTGCAAGTCTGGTAATGTGAGCATTGGGGCACAACAAAGGTGATGTTTCAATTCTACAAATGCCTTATGTTGAGATTTCGACCAAAATAATTTTGCTTTCATTCCTCCCTTGGTGACTCGACTAGAGGGCCAAGTGATATGAGAGAATCCCAACACGAACCTATGGTAGAAATTAGCAAGACCCAGAAAGCTGGGAAGCTCTGTTAGAGTGGTCGAGGCTGGCTAATCCCGGATGACTTGGATCTTGGTTGGATCCACATGCACCCCATGCTCATCAATAATGTCTCCCAGATACTAAACCTAGGTCATGCAAAAAGAGAACTTCTCCAAATTGGCACACAACTTGTGTTTCCGCAATGTTTGGAGGACCTGTCGGATGTGGTGGAGGTGCTCTTCCCAATTCTAGCTGAAGATTAGGATGTCATCCAAGTACACTACTACAAATGAGTTGGTGAATGGCTGGAACATGTCTTCCATTAGCCTCATGAAGGTTGCGGGATCAATTTTAAACCCGAAAGGCATGACTAGCCATTCAAAAAGGCCCTCCTTGGCTTTGAAGGCAGTCTTCCACACATCGGACGGTTTGATTAGTACCTAGTGATATCTGGACTTCAAGTCGATCTTGCTAAAATATTTCGCCCCTTTGAGTATGTCCAGAAGGTCATCAATCTGTGGGATCGGGTACCTATTACGTATAGTGATCTTGTTCAGTGCCCGATAGTCAATACAGAGTCTCCAAGTCCATTACTTCTTCTGCACCAACACGATCAGGCTCCCACAGGGCGATGAAATTGGCTGGATGTGACCTTTCTACAGTAGCTCCTAAATTTGCCTCTTGATTTCATCGTTCTCCATAACAGAGAGTCGATAGATCGTTCCATTGGGTAGCAGCGCACCTGGGGTCAAATCGATGGGGTGCTTGACCTGACAGTGCAGAGGCACCCCTGCGGGTGAGGTGAAGATGTCCCGGTACTCTTCCACGACCTTGTTCATTTTTTGTTGTCATGCGGAGGAGCCTTGTCTGGAGGTCATGGCCACAAATTTATTCTTTCCGTGAGGGTGGATCATTAGGAAAACAAATTTCCCAGTTGTTAGCACTCTGTAATTCGCCCAAGGTTGTGGAGGCAGTCACAGAGGCAACATCAAACCACTTCAAGTCTTGGATCTAGCCCTCCAAGACTCAGAGAGGGATCTCTCTGTCTAATATAGATTTGTTTGAGTATGGATCTTAGTCTAGTTATGCAAAACATAGGATTTATTTTTGGATTTGGTATGTTTGGGAGATTGAAAACTCGAATTTTCATTGGGCCATGGGGTCTACCTTTCTGAAAATGGATCTATCTCAGACGTAAAAGATTCTCTCCACAGGGAAGGATAGAAAGACTACTGGATAAAATTGAATTAAATGCAAGTGGAGGAGAGTAAGAGAAGGGAAAATCCATCAAGTAGAGGAGCAGCTAAGAATTCCTATGCTCAACTTCAAACGAAAACATGCAGATCATTAAAAGACCAGAAACAGAGTGCAAAACACAAGTTATGTTCTGAATCTTTCTTTCAATGATTAGATCAGGGAAAAACATGAATGGATTAACAGAGTAAGAAAACAGTTACTCATAGAAAAACATCACCAGGGAGTCTAACACAAGAATCCTGCAGATACAATTTTTATTTATGGAACGTTGTCTAGAAAATTACAATGTATCCCCTGTGGGGCATGAATCCAGAGCTCAATCATCCACCCTTGTGCATTTTTATTATTAAAATATATGGAACGGACTCTCCCCAGGCTCAGGAGGTCGAATTCAAACACCTCAGCCAAAAATAGGAATAAAAATCCCTAAAAATCTTGAACTGTTCGTCATGAAAGATGGGCCGAATTTCGGAAAAAAAGGGGTCCACTCAGACATCTGTTTCTCTTTAATGTTGACACATGGGAAATAATTGAAGGAGGTTATTGTAGATAAGTTTGTCTATAGAAAAAACCTCCTTCAGTTTCTCAAATTTTGTCTCCAGCTCGCCTAAACAGCTCTCGCAAAGTCAGGACTGTAACAGAAAAAATGAAAAACTGAAAAAATGGGGCTTGAACATGGATTCGATTATCCAAAATGATGGAACCTGTGAAAAAACTGACAGAGGTTTTTGTTCTTCATCCTTTTCTGAACAAAAACCTCTTTCGGTTTTTTAAAATTCATCTTTTTTTTCCCATAAACGCCTTCAGAAAAACACTGGTCAAAAACATTGCGAAAGCGGTTTTTTGGGGAAAGGTGGTAATTTCGGACCCCCCCTAAGGTGGTAAGTGGTTTTTTTGCGAGGGGGATCCACTATCTTGTGGAGATTCCATGTGTCCAAGAGTGGTTTTAGGAAACAACTTCATTCTGGACCCACACCCCCCCCCCCCCCCCTCTCATTAAAATTCGGATGGCAAGGGGGCGTCCATAATTATTATTGGATGTTGATTTAATTTTATTTGGGGATGTGTGCATGAAGTTGCGGGTGGGTAGAAACTTAGGATAAGTTTAGATTTTGTTTTTTTATTTTTAATTTTTGTTTTTATTTATTATATTCGTTATATGTTGTATTTTATTTTGTTTGTTAATTTGTTTCATTTTATTATATTTTTTATTGTTGTTTTTATTATTTATTTATTAGTTTTGTTACTTTGTTTTATTTTAATTTTTATATGTTTTGTTTATTGCTTTATTTACGTTATTTAATATATGTATTACATTACATGTTTTTGATATTTTTGTTTTTAATTTGTTTTTAATTTGTTTTTATTTAATTTTAATGTTTTATATTTTGTTTTATTTGTATTATATTTTAATTGTTTTAATTTATATTGAAAACACATGAGTATTGCAGCCACCCATTAAGACTATCTTGGGTGAGACGGCGCAGTGCACCCTGTGCGTTGCATTGTCTTCTGGTTTACCAAGAGGGTCGATAGTTTTAGAGGCATTGTTGGAAACCTGAGCAGACATGAACCCTGGGTCACTCAATACAAACTCAGAAGGGATATATAAATAAAGAGTAACCAACAAATGGTTATGTTGTCATTGTTAGGAACAATAGAAGATTGAGTAGATGAGAAGAGGCAGAGAAAAATATAATTAAAGCAAAAAAGAAAGCAATGAGCCACTAGAAGGGGATGTTGAGACCGTGGAATCCCACAAAAGAAGAGATCGAAAGCTAGCTAAAGACAAAAGAGTTGGAGATTGCACAGAAAGATAACAAAAACCCTAGAATAACACCCCAAAAATATCTCAAGAAATATGTGTTTATTGATTTACACGAAGTATTTTTCTATGATTTTCCACACTTATTGCAGGAGTGGATATTAAGGTTGAAGGATAACCACGCAACGAATCAGATCCGACAGTTAGAGTGGACCCCGTTAAATATTGAGAAGTTACAGAAGGTAAACAACAAATTCACCCGCGCAATAGACTTTTGGCTCGACAGTATTTTCGCAGGCTTTATAACAGAGTTTGCAGTAGATACAGCGAAGGCGTATAGCGCAGCGGAGCAAGAATTTCTACACAAACCTCGAGGAAGGTACATTAGATCGCTGTATACTTCTATCAACATTTTTCTATACAACAAAGGTGTAATGACAATGGAGTCAGACAACTAAACTTCCCTGTGTGCATGGGGGAATGGGAAAGCACTAGCAAAAAAGGGAGAAATGGAAGGAGGAAAGGATAAGAGAAAAAAGGAGGAACCCTTGGACCCGATTATGATGGATGATGACCAGGTCAAGTAGATATTGGCGATAGTTGGAAAGACGTGTAGCAGAGTACCCTACCAATACAAGGTGAATACCAAGAAGAGAGTCGTAGTCGTGAGGGAAGGCTTGGAAAGTGATGAAGAAGAGGTAGAGGATCTCCGGGATGTGGATCAGATTGAGGAAATCCTATGTGCAACATATGAGAGGAAGACAAGAGGTCCAAGAACGAGGAGAGAAGGCAATAATCCTATCCATATTAATGTTAGTGTGGAACCCATAAACCCATGTGCAACTAATACACCAAAGAGAACACCACCGTTTAGACAACCAAAGTTCAGAAGAAGTCAGACAGTAGGAAGTACATCTATACAAGGAGAAACAACTTGAGGAGCCAGTTCATGCAGCACTAATCAAGTATCTACACCGCGTGGAGGTATTAATTCATCGTTCGGAATGGCAGGACACGATCCCACCATCAGGTTACTAGAATTTAAAGGAGAAGCGTCGGAGGACCCGGAAAAATATTTTTTCATCTGTGAGAAGATTTGGGAAGCAAAACGGATCACAGATGAAGATACCAAACTGGCACAGCTAGCAATTACACTAAGGGATCACGCACTGGATTGGTATATGAGCTTAGCTACAAACAATCCACCAGGGACAACCAGAACAATTGCAAACATCAAGAAACTGTTGATAAACGAGTTCTAGAAGTCAAGTTCAGACGATTAGTACATGAACGAGATGATCAAAATTAGACAGAAACCGAGAGAATCTGTATGGGCGATTGACTAGAGATTCAAGCGACTGAAGGGAGAGATGAAATATCTGATGATCGATATGCAGCATAGGCACCTATTCGTCAATTCACTGCTACCACACTTAAAATACCCATTGCGACAATAGAAGTTTCAGACGCAGGCAGAGACTCTGCAGGCAGCCCTACAACTGGAAGAAAACCAGTATCAGCAGACAGATCTAGCCATTGAAGAATTGAAGTAGGATCTGAAGAACTTGGCGTTCCAGCAAAACCAAAATAAGAATAAGGAAAAATGAGAAGTTGTTTGGTGTACTACATGCAGGACGGAAGGACACCACAAGAACGAATGCCTAACATTCACATAGTATATGGTAGCAGGGATGCCAAACCCACTACCAACAGGAGGATTATGGTGCGAAATTTGTAAGAAACTGGGCCATGATCCATAACACTTCTCAATGATGCAGAAATACCAGATAGTCCCCAAGAGTTCATACTGCAACTTTTGCAAGTCAGACGTGGGCCATGATGACAAAAGCTGTAGAACTATGGAATTGATGCAAGAAAGGACATCAGATGCATATAGAGTGCAGGCAGAATTGATGGTTGGGCAAGCCGCACCACAATTTAATCAAGTTCCAGCCCCATACAACACTACGCAGCAACCATATAATAGCGCGCAACCACAGTACAACACAACATAACCGCAATACAATATTGTGCATTACAATCAAGTGCCTCGGTACAACGCGCCGAGAGGAGATCGAGCAGGCTACAGAGGTGGAGGACGGGCGAGAGGAGGTTTTGGATGAGGTAGAGGACCAGTGGTATGTCATAACTACCAAAAACTAGGACATTATGCAATCGAATGTCCACTTCCAGCAGCAACATGTATGTATTGTCACGCATCGGACCATGATACGGAAGAATGTCCAACACTACTAGTAAAGATCCAGTAAAACAGGAACCAGAACAACCAGAATTTTCAATGGATCTTAGCCGAAGTGAGGGATGAAGGATGGAAAATCAACATAGTTACCCGTGGAGGAGCTAAAACAGGGAACGACACAGCCCGACAAGAGCCAGTACAACACCAGTGGGTAAAGAAGAACGTCGAACCAAGGAAGCAATTCGATGTGTAGAAGGAGAAGGAGATAGTTAAGCAAGCCCAATAAGAATTTCATAAGGAAGACAGTGCGTCGACTTCAACCGCGCAACAAAGCAAGGAAGTGTCGGAATACGAGATGCCTCCATTATTGGATCATACCAATCAAATGCAATCTACGGGACAAGTACAATCAAAGGCTTTTTTCAATCATGTGTAAGAGTATTGAACGATTCATCATCTATCAAAATATTGAAAAACATACTAGAAAGATGTAATATAGAGATGGAAGGAAAACTACAACAAAAAATCGTCAATCAACTACATACAAGAAGAAGAACAAGTAGGGAGTTCAAACTGAATGCCAACATCAGAGATTTCACCATGGGAGATAAAATACTAGATCTAGGATCTGAAGTAAATGTATTACCAAAGAAGACATGGCAATGCATGGGAGAGCCCACATTAGGATACTCACCTGTTCAATTAAAACTAGCAAACCAACACAGAGTCCTACCAATCGGTAGACTGAAAGGAGTCACAGTAGACCTAGATGGAGTGTGCACTAAAGCAGATTTTGAAGTAATTGAAATAGTGGACGGCACAACACCATATACAGCGTTGCTTGGCTTGGATTGGGTGTTTGACAACCAAGCCATAATCAATTTGAAGACACGAAAAATGACATTTGAGTCAGGGGAATACAGGGTCATCATGCCATTAGACCCATTAGAAGGGGAAAGGTTTGTAGAACTCACTTTCCTAGACTTAGTAGAAATCAGTCAGTTGTACAGAATAACTACGTGCGATGAGGATTACGTAAACCCAATAGCAAATGGAATACTCAGTTGGTGGAGCATTACTTAATGTGCGACAAACTCAGATACCGGTTTAGAGAATTGGAAACAAAGGCTACATGAAGTTTCCACGAGAAGATGTGCACGAATAGACCACGCGATAACATGGGTAGGCATGGAGATAAGGGAACCACCCTGTTTTCACGGAATAACAGATCTATAAATATTCTTGGCACGGTATGAAGATAAAGTGTTAGAGAATCAGATACTCTTAGCGCTTGATATAGCACTCAAGGCCACACCTGCAAGATGGTGGGGCACACACAAAGAGACAATCACAGATTGGTACCAATGTAAGTAGTTACTGCACATAAGGTTCGGCGCAGAACAGAAAAACAACAAGCAGCAGAAGTAAGATGGACAGGGGGCACCAGTGGAACACTTGGAGAAGTGCAAAACGTTTTGGAAACTGACACACCCAGAGGAATGGCCTCATCAATTTATACACACTTTAGAGGGCATACCAGTGAATTGGTATACTAACCAGGAACTACGCAGAGGAACTGCGACCTGGACGATATTGCAACATGATTTTACAATTACTTTTTCATTCGAGCGTGAAAAACCCAACATAGATGCAGCCCTTAAACAGATAATAGGGAGGATATTCATCAAGGAACCAAAAGTAAAATTCATAACAGAAGAACAACAACAAAATAGACAGACAGTCAAAGAACAGTTGTCATGTTACCATGTGCAGGAGGAAGCACCAGATGAAGACGATATGCGAGATATTCAGATCAAGGAAGCGAAAGGCAAGAGAGAAGTGGAAGGTCCACCTATCGAATCAAAAATCATTACTGCACTGATACAGGTAAAGAAAGTCAACATTGGGACAGCTAAAAATCCCAAAATGGCTAGCATTGGAGATTACTAGGATGAGCAAACAATAGAGATCATAACATATTTACTACGCGAGTACAGCGACCTGTTTCCCACGACATTTACAGAGATGAAGGGTATAGCAGGAGAGCTAGGAGAAATGAAGATACCACTCAGAGCTAAAGTGAGACCAATCAGACAGCAACCATATAGATTGAACCCGATATATAAGCAGAAAGTCAAAGTCGAGATCAACAGGATGCTCGAAGCCAGAATCATAGAACCAGTGGAAGAATCGGAATGAATAAGTCCGATGATAGTTCAGGACAAAAAACAAGGAGGGATACGGATATACGTCGACTTGAGGAAGTTAAATGATGCATTCCTACATGACCCGTTCCCTACACCTTTCACGGGCAAAGTGTTGGAGAACGTAGGAGGACACTAAGTTTACTAATTCACTGATGGATTCTCAGGCTACCACCACATCAAGATAGCACAGGAATACATATACAAGACCATGTTTTCCACAGAATGGGGATCCTACCAGTACACAATCATGTTGTTTGGACGAAAGAATGCAACAACAATATTTTCCAGAGTAATCATCGTCGTGTTTAAGGAATTCATCCACCAGTTTCTAGAAGTATACTTGGACGATTAGGCAGTCTATAGTTTGTTGAAAGAGCATGTATAGGTCTTACAACTTATGTTAGAAAGATGAAGACAGTGCTATATATCATTAAACATAAAAAAATGTATATTCGGAACACCGTTTGGGATACTATAGGGCCATATAGTATGTAAACAAGGTTTACTAGTAGATCCAGCAAAGATTGCAGTAATTGTTAACTTGCCACCACCAAAAATAGTCTGTCATCTAAGAGAAATGTTGGGACGCACAGGATACTACACAAAATTTATCAAAGGATACGCACAGATTACTGCGCCAATGGAAAAATTGTTAAGAAAAGATACAAAGTTTTAGTGGAACGACAATTGTCAGCATGGTCTAGATACGTTGAAAGAAAAGATGGTCACCGCGCCAATAATAGTATTTCCAGGCTGGGAAAAGACATTCCACGTATATGTAGATGCATCATCCATACCACTTGGAGCTATCTTGGCACAGCCAGGAGCGGGAGATTTGGATCACCCTATAGCATTTGTGAGTTGAAAGCTATCAGAATCATAAGAGAACTATAATACTACAGAAAGGGAAGGCCTAGCTATGTTCTACACACTGCAAAAGTTCAGACATTACTTATTGGGGAAACACTTCTAGATGTTCATAGATCACTCAACCCTTAAATACCTAGTCAACAAGCTAGTGTTGGGGGGAGAATATGTCGATGGTTATCACTGTTTCAAGAATTCGATTTTGAAGTAATAATCAAGCCAGGAAAACTGAATCCAAGACCTGACCACCTATCAAGGGACACAAATGGAGAAGAACCTACAAATTTAGAGGACAACTTCCCAGATGAACAGTTATTTTCAGTCCAGATCGTTGATGAATACTTTGCAGATATCATTTAGTACTTAATCACAGCTACTGCACCACAGGAATATAACACCGCAAAGAAGAAAAAATCGGTAGCTCGAGCTGCAAATTATCAACTGATCGCAGGACACTTATACAAAATGGGTGCAGATAGTATCTTGCGTAGATATGTGTTAGAACACGAAAGCCCAAGAGTTTTAACAGAATCCCATGAGGGAATAGCAGAACGACATTACGCAAGCAAAGCTACCGCGTAGAAGGTATTGCGTGTAGGACGATGGTGGCCAACCATTCATAGAGACTCGAAGGAGTATTTCCATAGATGCGATGTCTATCAAAAGGTAAGTAAACCCAACAGTAGGGACGAGATGCCATTACAACCACATGTAACATTACAGGCATTTGATAAATGGGCAATAGAATTTGTGGGACCAATCAACCCACTAGCAAAAAGGATAGGAGAAAGGTAAATTATTACCGCAACAGAATACCTGACAAGATGAGCGGAAGCAGCACCAGAGAAGGATTGCAGTGTAGAAACAACAGCACACTTTCTATTTGAACAAGTAATCACTCGATTTAGGTGCCTAAGAATTTTGATGAGCGACCAAGGCACACGCTTCATCAACTGCACTATCAACGCTATGACTGAAGAGTTTGAAGTCCATCATCAGAAGAGCACACCATATCACCCACATGCAAATGGCACAGCAGAAGCATTTAAAAAAATCTTGGAGAATGTACTGACAAAGATCTGTAATGTCAACAGGGATGATTGGGACCTTAAAATACCAGCATTTTTGTGGGCCTACAGGACTACGTGCAAAAATTTGACAGGTCACGCGCCATTTAAACTGGTCTATGGCTAGGAAGCAGTGGTGCCATTAGAATTTCTAGTACCAAGTTTGCACATAGCAACAATTACACACATGATGGAACGAGGCGCAGTACATGAGAGACTAAACCAGCTGATGACCATGGAAGAAGATCAGATCCTAGCAGGCCTCCACCAACAAGTTCAAAAAGAAAGGGACAAATCTTGGCCTAACAGACACATCAAGAAGAAAACTTTTAAGGAAGGAGATTTAGTGTTGATGTATGACAACAAATCCTTTCAGCACCCAGGAAAGCTCAGAATGCATTGGTTAGGACCGTACGAAGTAAAAACTATCATAGTTAGAGGAGTTGTACATTTGAAAGACTTAGTAGGATCAGAACTCAGAGGGATGTTCAACGAAAGCCGACTGAAGCTGTACAAGGACAGTCAACCACCCACCGCGCAGTCAAAAAAAAAAAAAAAAACAGGATATTAAACAGTACCAACAGAGGCACAGTGCGTCGGAAGAAGAAGGAGCATGCATACTTAGAAATACAAATTCAACGAGGACAAGACCAACGGCCAGGTCACGAGGAAAACAAGTGGGAAAAGAAAAGACGGTAAAAGAAGTACGAAACGATGAAATTATGTGAAATTGAATGCCAGAAAGGACCGACAGGGCACCGCATTAATCACGCCAACTAGAGATGACGAGGGAGATTAATGGAAAGTACGAAGGAATCAGAGGTTCATTGAATCTGTCATAAAGGTAGCATCTTCAACAAGTTTCATACGATGCCCATACAAAACACGGACGCGGGGAAAATAGTTCATTGCAAAATGAGAAAAGACAAAGAGCGAGAAAGCAAATGAAGCACAGAGCACAGCTCACAGAGGTTACAGAGACCATTGAATTCAACAAACACTCAACATTCACCACTATGGCACCACCAAAACAAGCAGAGTCGACCCAGACCAAACGACACTCCAAAATTAAAACCAGGGCACAGGTACAATTGCAGGAAAGTGAATTGCAGATGCTGAAGGTTGTCAATGTCGATGAAATCCTCTCACCAGATACAACACCATTGAATCCCATACCCGTGGTCAAAGAAACCCAACAGCCAGCACCTGAGGGAATAAATGTGGATATACCGGTAGAGGCACAGGAGCAACAGAACCAGGGTGAAAGAACCCTAAAGGAGGCACAACCAGAGAACCCTGAAGCAACTCTAAGAGTCAACGGGATGACTAAGAATATGGCAGTAGCAATCGAGCCAGAGGAATCCCAAACAACTGTGTCAGACCACCCACTAGAAGGAATAATGGAAGATGTCATGGGCTGGCCAGAATGGTTTTTCGAAGTACGACCGATGGAGGTTGGAACCTCGAGCCAGCCATTGTCAAAGAAATACAAGCAACAAGTACCTAGGTCACCTCACAAGCAACCCGTTGTAGCCCTTATTTTTCCACGTATACCAGATGGGGTACGGGTGAAATCAAACTTGCTAGGTCATATCGAGAAGCTAAGATACTCTGACTACGATGTAACGGACACAAAAAAATTCCTGAAATTCACAAAGAGAGTATACTTACAGAATGTGGGAGTGAATGTGGTTGGGAAATCGATTGATCAACCACTCCAGTGGGCAACAGGAATGGAGAAAACAGGGATTTTATATATGCTAGACCTACCACACTTTGGCAGAGGACAGTATGCAAATAGTTGCATCAAACAACTGATGGCAGTCGCACATGGTGGGGATATATCATTGGAAAAGCTCGTCTCGGTAGACATGGAGCTCATTTCACACATTACAGGGTTGCCATCTCGCGACATCGATCTCGCGCAATTTCTCTACGATAAGACAAAGGATAAAGCACTAGCGGAGGAGATGAAGAAGAAATACGACACTGACAGAGGGACATGAGGAATCATCATCAAGAGGATCAATGATGTCACGACACAAATGGCCGCAAAAATCTTGGCCTGCAAGCTGCTAAGAAAATTATGCAAGGAGGAAGTCCCGGCTAGGGTTGTCACAGTTGCATTTCAATGTGTCGAGGGCACCACAGTTAGTTGGGTAGCTTACCTTTTGAATTTGTTCATGGATGACTGCAAGGATGTGCGGGATCTAGGAACTGAATTTCACTACTCATGGTTTCTCATGTTGATAGCTATCATGGGATGGAAGGAACACATTCTTCACCACCAGACCCAAGCTGAATTGTGGAGCAAGGTATTTATCACTTGGCGTTGCGTCAGATGCCAAGCACAGGAAGATGAAAGAAATTGTATTCGAAGGATACCTTCGCGACCTACAAGAGGCCATCTCCAACATGTGGAGAATAACACCACAGGCTTTCGCACAGTATCAGGACATCGCCAACTTCAAGGCCACTCGACACGCGATGTGGATACAGGCGCGGAAGGATCCCAATAAGTAGTGGCTACAAATGTGCTACTGCATCATAGAGGGTGACATCAACATGGTTATCAAAGACTGGGAAGACGACTGGATGATTCCAGTCCTCACCCAAGACATACCTACAAAGACAATGGAGGAGGAAACAAGGCAGGAAGAAACACAGCCTCAGGAAGTCCCAATGCCCAAGAAACGAAGGACGGGCCAAATGAATGAAGGGATAGCGAAGACAGGGACCCAGAAAGGGAAGAAGAATAATATGTAGTCGGCCCAAGAACAATAGAAATAGGCCAAGGAAGTGCAAGGGAATACACCAAGCCCCAATCCACAAGAACCAAGCTTGAATAAAAGACCAGCTACTCAGATGGGAGGCGCATGCAAGAAGATGAAGGCACAGAGAACACCCCCAGATTACACGATCACGGAGGATGATGCAGATATGATATCCCAAATGGTTCAGGATCATCAGCTAAAGATTTTGAAAATGTTGTGTGCCACATGGATAGAATCCAAGAGGAGCTAGTAGACATGTGAGAGCTCCTCAAGCAGATCGGGGAAGCACAGACATCAGGCAGCAGCATAGGAACAGGGCCATCAACATCACAGACAGGAGAAGGACCGAAAGAAGGTGAGCGAGACATAGTCCACACGATACCGCAACCGAGCGCAACATTCCACATTACACCCAGCATGCTACGCATGGACAATATCATGGGAAAGACACCCCTAAAGGACTTAGCTCAGCTCCAACCGGTTTTTCGCGCATACCATGTAAAGCTCTACACAAATTATAGGTTAGTACTACCCAAGAGGTACAGTCTCGTGCAGACGCAAACTTAGCCAAATTACAGCAGGCAATAGAGAAGCGGGACGCATTGGAATTAATATGTGAGCAGGATAAACTCAAGACCCAAGAGGAGAGGGAGCGCACGAACGGATTGGAACAAAAAGTAGATGGAACTTATGAGAGGATTCCAAAGACCACGCAGAGGGACGTACTCACTCTAGCAGAAAATATTGATTAGATTGCATAGGTAGTCGATCAATATCATAAGGAGATCAAGAATCTTCACGAGCAGCTCACACCCACCACTCCACCAGCAATAAGGGAGAAAAGGAAGTAGGAAGCAACAGAGAAACTGTGGGATATAGAGCAACAGGTCAGCACAACAACTGACTTGTTCGAGAAAGCAGCACATCTTTGGACAAAGCTAGAGGAGGATCAGCAAGTCTAATGATGGGACAAGGCAGAAGAAAGGATAAGTGCAACTATCTAAGACCTCAAGCAGAGGCAGAAGACAATGCCTATCATGGAGCGCTTCAAAGGAGCCTAGGACATGAAGAAACTGCATGCAGAACTCACCATTGTGCAAACACTGAAAAGGAGCATTAAGCTCAAATGGAACCACTTCAAGAGTGAGTAGCAGAAGTCATTGCACGGGTAGAGGAAGCCAAGACAGATATAGCACAAGCCCAGGCAGAGTGTGCAGGATTAATCAGTGATGAAATTGTAGCCCAGATAGTAGACACACTCAAGGAGAAGACTGCGCAGGTGCAACACAAGCAACAGAGCTCAAGGAAAAGTTCCAGACGATCACCAGGGAGATCGACAAAGCACACAAAGGTTAGGTGGCTCGAGACAAGCCACATGTCAGTGTTGGGGGCCTATTGGAAGCAGACCAAAGTGGAAAGCAATGCGATTTTGGGAAAGAAGGCATGCACAAGGAAAGCGACAGTTGGAAGGAAGAACAACACAAACGCATGCATAGAATACCTAACTACATTAGGGTTAGGGTTTTGGTAATGTTTTGTAATGGTTGAAGAGCCAAAAACGTATAACTATAGTTATCTAGGTCTCATAGGGAGAGGACAATTGTTGTAGCGAGTTGTTAGAGATATAGAGAGACGAATACAACGAAGCGAATAGTATGTAATATTTTGTTGTATGACCTATTTTTGTAAGTTGTTGAGCTGGAGAGGACGGAGGAGGGTAGATCTTGAGGGTTATATTATGGGCTGAGGAACCTAGTGCGATCTAGTCTGCCTCATAACAGATCTTAACCATACGAAGAAGATTGTAAAGCGCGTGGCGCTCTAGCGACATAATGACTATAATAAAAGAGCTAAGAGACAAATCTTTGTGGATGCAACCGAGAGGAGGTGAACCACAGTAACATCTGTGTAATGTGATTGAATGCATGTATTTATTTATTGTCTCAGCACATATAGATGTGCTAAAAGAATGAGTTATTATATTTCTTGCATAAATCGTGATAATGGTATACTGCGTAAATAAGTTACAATAGCACTCTCAATACACAGTTATCATATCTGTCACTCAATCCTAGGTTGTAAACACATGAGTATTGCAGCCACCCATTAAGACTATCTTGGGTGAGATGATGCAGTGCACCCTGTGTGTTGCGTTGCCTTCTGGTTTCAAAAGAGGGCCAATAGTTTTAGAGGCTTTGTTTGAAACCTGAACAGACATGAACCCTGGGTCACTCAATACAAACTCAGAAGGGATATATAAATAAAGAGAAACCAACAGCCGAGATTAGAGAGGGTTCCTCCTCGTCCTTTTTCTCATAGTAAGTTTCCCACCAATCCTTGACATGGGGGCGGCTTTGGGCAGTTAAAAAATAATCTTCTCCCAGTCGAAAAAGTCATGAACCGAGAAATATCCTTCTAATAGATTAAACCATCTATCTACAGTGTCTGCATCTATTTGGCCATCAAATATGGGAATTTCAAAGTTTACTTGTACCTTAAAAGGCGTTGTGCCTCCAGAGTGGTTCTTCAATACAGATGTGTCGCGAGTGGGCAATCGTTGAAGGATTTAGGTGAATTTATCCATCATTGTGTTCCTTTGTTTTTCAAGGGCCTTCTAGAGCAATATTTTGAAAGGATCTCCTACTCCCTCGTCTTTATTTTTGTCCCCCATGGGCGGTCATCAGGGTTTGTGAGGTTGATCTTGCAAAGGTTCAACCAAATCGATCCCTAACTCCTTATACCCCAACCTCGTTGGGGATATGCAAAGAATGATCGAGAAAGAGAAGACCGCTCTGATACCACTAATCCGAATTTATGAAGGAACGGAACAGAATACACAAATAACCATGAATACAAAGATGCAACGGAAATAACACTTCATTTCATTAATATCAAAGAACTAAAATTTGTTTATAGACATAATAGAAATAAACAACTAGGGTGTTGGTAGCTTATCTCTGAGAAGAGATGTGGTAGCTACAAGCCTCTAAAATCTGTTTTACAATGAGGCTTGAAGGGCTATATATTATTGAGAAACAATGGAAACCCTACACATCCAAAAACCTAACCCTAGGAAATGAAACGCCAGAATATGGGCACCGTCGAGGTAAATTGGTACATCAATTTCCAAGGGTCGTAACTTTGGCATATTATCCCCATTTGACGCATATGATACATCGTTAGAAATATCTATCCAAGGACTACACGTATAGACTGTGAATATCAATGTAAAGAACGAAATGATATTCATCAGACCTTTGATGCCCAAAAAAAATCATTTAGGGACTCAAAATGGATCCAGAAGTTCACGACCCGTAAAACTGGAAAAAATAGTAAATTGTGCTACAATTAAGGAAACTGAAAAAAACAATAGTGGGGGTCCAAGTGGAATAGGCAAGTGGCCACCAATATCCACCTGGATCATTCCTCCTCCCTTAGGAAGCAATGGTCCCCATTGCGTTGAGTTCCTCCATGAGATGAGGAAACTTCTGTTGAACTTGGTCTGTGGTGAGCCACTTATCCTGGTGAAGGAGTTGGCCTGCTTTTACAACTCGATATAGTTGGATCCTTTATTGGCGGGTGTTCTTCATCTATGTGTCAATAATCTGATCAGTTGTGGCTTGTTCCATGCAGTCTGGTTTTAACTATGTTGATGTGAGTTTTTCTACCATGTCAGATGTGTCCAGTAGAGGTAGAAAGTAAGGTCGAAGGCGGTCCACATTGAACACTGGGTGCAGACCAAGGAATGGTGGAATACTGAGCTCGAAGGCATTGTCCCCTACAGCCTTGGTGATGGTGTATGGCCCATATCGGAGCGGGTGAATCTTGCGGTGGGGTCCAGCGAGGCACTCCTTCTGCAAATGTAGCCACACTTTGTCGCCCACCTGCAAGTTGTGTTGCACCCGATGTTGATCATGTCATTTCTTGTACTTAACATTGGCTCTGTCCAATATGTCATGAACCTGTTGGCGAATGTGTTGAATGCACTCAATGAATTTGTTCGCCTTGGCAGCTTCAGATTAGACATGAGCCAAATCAGCATGAGTAGCTGCAAATGGTATGGCTACGTCAATGGGACATAGTGGCTGGAATCCCAAGCCCACCTGAAAAGGGATGTGATCGGTTGAGCTATGGAGGGCCCGGTTATAACTATGTTGTACATAGGGGAGGCTCTCATCCCATGTGTGTGGATGATTTGAGTTGTAAATGCGCAAAATGTGTACGATCATTCTGTTGACGACCTCTGTCTGGCCATCAGTTTGGGGATGGGGAGTTGTGGACTTGATGAGCTTGGTGTCCAGCATTGACTAGAGGCTGGACCAAAATGTACTGAGGAACCTACTATCCCGATGTGAGATGATAGACTGTGGGATCCCAAAGTTTACCCACACTCGTTCAAAGAAGAGTTTAGGAGTGGCTTCTGTTGTGATATTCTTCTTACAAGCCGCCATAATGGCCATCTTCGAGAATCTATCGACGACCACGAAAATACAATTGTTTCCATGCTTAGTAGAAGGAAGGCCTGACACGTAATCCATGGATATGGATTCCCAAGGTCGACTAAGGGTAGGCAGTGGATTATAGAGGCCTTGCTTCTTGATGGTCGGTTCGATAATGACGTAGGCAGTGCAGGATCTGTTGTACGTCTCGACATCCTGTCGAAGGTTTGGCCAATAGAAATACTTCTGCAGCATTGCCATTGTTTTCTTGACCCTGAAATGCCCAGGGACCCGACTATAGTGCACTTCCTAGATCATCTTGGCATGCTAGCTTGAAGGAACACAAAGGTGTCCCGGGTGACATAGTAGTTCGTCCTGGAGGTGAAATTTTGGAACTCGATTACCCTCCAAAAGCGTCATGTATGTGTGGCCAAAATCTGGATCGCTCTTGTAGATAAGTGGCCAATCAGAAGTCTCGTTCCCATAAGAGTTGAGCATGGTGGTTATCGCCACGATCGATGGTCGGCTGACGCAATCTACAACATTATTGGTGATTCCCTTCTTGTACTTGAAGTTCAAAGGAAATTGTTGCAGATATGTGGACCACTTCTGATGGTGATCGTTCTGCAACCTCCCTTGTGTCTGTATGAACTGCAGGGGTCGGTGGTCTGTGTGGATGATCATTTCCTTCCCCAAAATGTCAGCAAGCCTGTATAATGGATTACATTTCTTTTTCATAAGTGAGATACTTTCAGACTATGTCATACAGTGTCACACTGTGATATGCCACTAGATACCCTTGTTGAGTAAGAACTGGCCCAATAACATAGTTAGAGGCATATGTCTCGATGTCAAATGGTTGTTGCAAGTCTGGTAATGTGAGTATTGGATCACAGCAGAGGCGATGTTTCAATTCTACGAACGCCTTTTCTTGATATTCTGACCAAAATATTTTTTCTTTCGCTCCTCCCTTGGTGACATGACTCAAGGGCCAAGTGATATGAGAGAATCCCAACATGAACCTGGGGTAGAAATTAGTAAGACCCAGAAATATGTGAAGCTCTGATAGAGTGGTCGGGGCTGGCCAATCCCAGATGACTTAGATCTTGGTTGGATCCACATGCACCCCACGGTCATCAATAATGTATCCCAGATATTGAACCTAGTTCATGCCAAAAGTGCACTTCTCCAAATTGGCACACAACTTGTGTTTTCGCAGTGTTTGGAGGACCTGTCAGATGTGGTGGAGGTGTTCTTCCCAAGTATGGCTGAAGATCAGGATGTCATCCAAATACACTACTACAAATGAGTTGGTGAATGGCTGCAAGATGTCCTCCATCAGCCTCATGAAGGTTGTGGGTGTATTCTTCAACCCAAAAGGCATAACCAGCCATTCGAAAAGGACCTCCTTCGCTTTAAAGGAAGTCTTCCACACATTGGATGGTTCGATTGGTACCTGGTGATACCTGAACTTTAGGTCGATCTTGCTGAAATATTTTGGCTTTTTGACTTGGTCCAGAAGGTCATCAATCTATGGGATCATGTACCTATTTCGGACAGTGATCTTGTTCAGCGCTCGATAATCAATACAGAGTCTCCAAGTCCCATCCTTCTTCTGCACCAACACGATCGGGCTCCCACGGGATGATGAACTTGGCCATATGTGACCTTTTTGCACAGTTGTTGAATTTGCCTTTTGATTTCATCATTCTCCATAACAGAGCATTGATAGATCGGTCCATTGGGAAGCAACGCACCTGGGGTCAGATCGATGGGGTGCTTGACTTAACAGTGCAAAGGCACCCCTGCGGGTGAGGTGAAGATGTCTTGTTACTCCTCCATGACCTTGTCCATTTGTTGTTGTTGTGCAAAGGAGCCATGTATGGATGTCGTGGCCACAGTTTTCTTTTTTCCTTGAGGGCGGATCATCGGGAAAACAAATTTCCCAATTTTGGAAATGAGCTTACTGCATTGTTTTGCAGTAACCAAAGAGATAGCGGCAGGTGGTGGTACATATGGTATCCTGAACAACTTATTTCCAAAGGTAACAATAACAGTGTGAGATCGGGAATCATACACAGCATGTCGCTTCCACAAGTATGGTTGGCCTAATAATACATCACAAACATCAACAGGAAGAATGATACATAATACCTCATCGGTGAAGGGCTTGATGTTGTAGGGAAGGCAGCACTGTTGGATGACGCTGAGATCCCGTCCTTGGTGAAGCCACCCAATGGTGTACAATAGTGGGTGTGCTATGGTCGACAAGACTAACCACTTCATGACTTCTGCATAAATGAGGCTCTTTTGCTCCCACTGTCCACAATGAACTATAGCGGGGAACTCTTTACCCACATCGAGGAGTGGAAGAGATGCTCCTCCTCTGAATATTTTGGTTCTTCCTTTTGGATCTTCATGGTGGCAATGGTGGCGTTGGGCTCTGCATCGATAATCTGCTTCCCTTTGTCATTCCCCTTCTTAGTTTTTGATTCAGTGTCAGAGCATGCATCTGATTCAGAAGCCCACATCTCGATCACCAGTGATTGTTTTCCCAGACACTCAATTGTGTTGTGAGTGGAGATTTTATGGAAATAACACCACGTTCATGTGTCCTTCTTTGGATTCGCAGTGTTGTTCTTTGCTTGCGGATTTGGCAGGTTGTCTTGAGCCACCATGCCTTGGATTTGTCCTTTGTTCTGCGGTTTGGGGGCACCTTTCGCTTGCTTTTGATTCGCAAATCCAAAGTCTCGCTTCTTCTGTTTGAATTTCTGCTCAATCTTGGCAGCATACCGGTATGTCGTACCAAGCGAGGAGATGTCAAGGAAATCCATTTCCTCTTGAATGTATATGTGTAGACAACTACGGTACTTCAACACCAAATGTTTCTCTGAATCTTTGATACCCAACTTTGTGTGTAGGGTATGGAAGAGATTCGTCAGCTCATGCACATCTCTATCCCTTTGTTGTCGCAGTGTAGTCCATTGTATGTACATGTCCTCGTAGATTCCCACAGGATAATATTGTACCTTGATGGCGTCTCAGAAAGAATTCCATGTGGGTATGACTGAGAACAGAGAGGGTTCCTCCTCATCCTTTTTCTCACAGTTGGTTTCCCACCAGTCCTTAACATGGGGGGCGACTTTGAGCAGTGAAAAAATAATCTTCTCCTTGTCGGAAAAGTCATGAACCGAGAAATGTCCTTCTAATAGATTCAACCATCTATCTATGGCATCTGCATATATTTGGCCATCAAATATGGGAATGTCAAAGTTTATTTGTACCTTAAAAGGGGTTGTGCCTCCAGAGTGGTTGCAGGATGTAGAAGCGTCGCCCGTGGGAAATCGTTGAAGGATCTAGGCGAAGTTATCCATCATCGCATTCCTTTGTTTTTCAAGGGCCTCCTCGAGCAATATTTTGATATGATATTTTGTTTCCTCATCTTTTTTTCGTCCACCATGGGTAGTCGTCGGGGTTTGCGAGGCTGATCTTACAAAGGTTCAACCATATCGAGCCCTAACTCCTTATACCCTGACCTCGTTGGGGACATGCAAAGAAGGATCGAGAAAGAGCAGACCGCTCTGATACCAATGATCCGAATTTATGTAGGAATGCAACAGAATACACAAATAACCATGAATACAAAGATGCAGCAGAAATACCACTTGATTTCATTAATATCAAAGAATTGTAATTTGTTTACAGATAGAATAGAAATAAATTAGCTAGGGCGTTGGTAGCTTATCTCTGAGAAGAGATGCGGTGGCTACAAGCTTCTAAAATCTATGTTACAATGAGGCTCAAAGGCCTATATATTATTGAAAAACAATGAAAACCCTAAACATCCAAAAACCTAACCCTAGGAGACGAAACGCCAGAATATGGGCCCCGTCGAGGTAAATTGGTACATCAATTTCCCAGGGTCGTAACTTTGGCATACTATCTCTATTTGACGCATATGGTACATCGTTATAAATATCTATCCGAGGAATACAACTTTTGGCTGCAGATATAAACCAATGGAGCGGACTAATAATTGTCCGACCTTTGATACCCAAAAAAACGTCATTTCAGGCCTCAAAATGGCTCCGGAAGTTGAGGACCCGAAAAACTACCAAAAATAGTAAATTGTGCTACAATTAAGGAAACTGAAAGAAACAATTGTGGGGGTCCAAGTGGAATAGGCGAGTTTCCACCAATATCCACTTGGATCATTTGTCCCCCCTTAGGAAGCAATGGTCCCCATTGCATTGAGTTCCTCCATGAGATGAGGAAACTTTTGTTGAACTTGGTCCCTGGCGAGCCACTTGCCCTGGTGAAGGAGTTGTTCTGCTTTGACAACTCAATATAGTTGGATCCTCTGTTGGCGGGTGTTCTTGATCTGTGTGTCCATAATCTGATCAGTTGTGGCTTGTTTCATGCAGTCTGGGTTTAACTATGTTGGTGTGAGTTATTCTACCAGGTCAGATGTGTCTAATAGAGGTGGAAAGTAAGGTCGAAGGCGGTCCACATTGAACTTTATGTGTAGACCAAGGAATGGTGGGATACTGAGCTCGAAGGCATTCTCCCCTACAGCCTTTGTGATAATGTATGGACCATATCAGAGCGGGCGAAGCTTGCGGTGGGGTCCAGCGAGGCTCTCATGTTGACAACCTCTGTCTTGCAATCAGTTTGGGGATGGAAAGTTGTGGACTTGGTGAGCTTGGTGTCCAGCATTGACCAGAGGCTGAACCAAAATGTACTGAGGAACATGTTGTCCCGATCTGAGATGATAGACTGTGGGATCCCAAATTGTACCCACACTCCTTCAAAGAAGATTTTAGCACCGACTTCTACTATGATATTCTTCTTCCAGGTCGCCATAATGGTCATCTTCAAGAATTTGTCGATGACCACAAAAACACAGTTGTTGCCATGCTTAGTAGAAGGAAGGCCCGACATGTAATCCATGGAGATTTTTTTCCAAGGTCGACTAGGGGTAGGCAGCATAGTATAGAGGCCTTGCTTCTTGATGGACAGTTTGGCAATGGCTTAGGCAGTGCAGGATCTGATGTATGTCCCAACATCCTATCCAAGGTTTGACCAATAGAAATACTTATGCAGTACTGCCACTTTTTTCTCAACCCCGAAATGCCCAGCGACCTGACTATAGTGTGCTTCCCAGATCATCTTGGCACGCTTGCTTGAAGGAACACAAAGGTGTCCCATGTGACACAGTAGTGTATCCTAGAGGTGAAAATTTGGAATTCGGTTACCCTCCAAGAGAGTCTTGTATGTGTGGCTGAAATCTGGATCGCTCTTGTAGAGAAGCGGCCAATCAAAAGTCTCCTGCCCACAAGAGTTGATCACGGTGGTTATCGCCACGATCGGTGGTCGACTAAGGAAATCTGCAACATTATTGGTGATGCCCTTCTTATACTTGATGTTCAAATGAAACTGTTGTAGATATGTGGACCACTTCTGATGGCGATCGTTCTGCAACTTCCCTTGTGTTTGTATCAACTACAGGGGTCGGTGGTCTGTGTGGATGATCATTTCCTTCCCCAAAATGTAATGCTTCCATTGTCGGCAAGCCTGCACAATGGAATACATTTCTTTGTCATAAGTGGGATACTTTCGGACTGTGTCAAATAGTGTCACACTGTGATATGCCACTGGATGTCTCTGTTGAGTAAGAACTGCCCCAATAGCATAGTCAGAGGCATCTGTCTCGATCTCAAATGGTTGTTGCAAGTCTGGTAATGTGAGCACTATGGCACAACAGAACCGATGTTTCAATTCTACAAATGCCTTCTATTTATATTCTGACCAAAAGAATTTTTCTTTCGCTCCTCCCTTGGTGACTTGACTCAAGGGCCATGTGATATGAGAGAATCCCAACACGAACCTACGGTAGAAATTACCAAGACCCTGAAAGCTGCGAAGATCTGTTAGATTGGACGGGGTTGGCCAATCCCGGATGACTTGGATCTTGGTTGGATCCACATGCACCCCATGCTCATCAATAATCTATCCCATATATTGAACCTGTGTCATACCAAAAGTGCACTTCTCCAAATTGGCACACAACTTGTGTGTCTGCAATGTTTGGAGGACCTATCGGATGTGGTGGAGGTGCTCTTCCCAAGTATGGCTAAAGATCAAGATGTCATCCAAGTACACTACTACAAATGAGTTGTTGAATGGCCACAAGATGTCATCCATTAGCCTCATGAAGGTTGTGGGAGAATTCGTCAACCATAAGGGCATGACCATCCATTCAAAAAGGCCCTCCCTGGCTTTGAAGGAAGTCTTCCACACATCATATGGTTCGATTGGTACCAGGTGATACCCGGACTTCAAGTCAATCTTGTTGAAATATTTCACCCCTTTGAGTTGGTCCAGAAGGTCATCAGTCTGTGGGATCAGGTACTTATTCTAGACAATGATCTTGTTTAGCGCCCGATAGTCAATACAGAGTCTCCAAGTCCCATCCTTCTTCTGTACCAACATGATCGGGCTCCCCCAGGACGATGAACTTGGTCAGATGTGACCTTTCTATAGAAGCTCCTGAATCTGCCTCTTGATTTCATCATTCTCCAGAAAAGAACACCGACAGATCAGTCCATTGGGTAGCGGCGCACCTCGGGTCAGATCGATGGGATGCTTGACCTGACAGTGCAGAGGCACCCTTGTGGGTGAGGTGAAGATGTATCGGTACTCCTCCACGATGTTGTCCATTTGTTGTTGTCATGTGGAGGAGACTTGTCTGGAGGTCTTGGCCACAGTCTTCTTCTTGCCCTTAGGGCGGATCATCAGGAAAACAAATTTCCCGGTTTTGGAAATCAACTTACTACATTGTTTTGCAATAACCAAAGATATAGCGGCAGGCGGTGGTACCTCTGGTATCATGTACAACTTATTTCCCAAGGTAACAATAACAGCATGAGGTCAGGACTCATACATAGCATGTCGCTTCCACAACTATGGTTGGCCTAATAATACATCACAAACATCAAGAGGAGCAATGCCACATAATACCTCATCGGCGAAGGGCTTGATGCTGTAGAGAAGGTGACACTATTGGCTGACGCAGAGATCATGTCCTTGGTGAAGCCACCCGATGGTGTACGGTTGTGGGCCTGCTATGGTTGACAAGCCCAAACGCTTCACGACTTCTGCTGAAATGAGGTTCTTTTTTCTCCCACTGTCGACAATGAACTATAGCGGGGAACCCTTTACCCACATCAGGGAGTGGAAGAGATGCTCCTCCTCCTCTTGATCTTTCAGTTCTTCCTTTTGGATGTTCATGGTCAAAATGGTGAAGTTGGGCTCCACATCGATAATCTGATTCCATTTGTCATTCATCTTATTGGTTTCTGATTCAGTGTCAGAGCATGCATTTGATTTAGAAGCCCTCATCTCGACCACCATTGGTTGTTTGGCCCGACACTCACTTGTGTTGTGAGTGGAGGTTTTAAGGAACTCACACCACTTTCCCATGTCCTTCTTCAGTTTCGCAGTGTTGTTCTTTGCTTGTGGCTTTCACAGGTTGTCTTGAGCTGCCATGGCTTGGCTTTGTCCTTTGTTTTATGGTTTGGGGGCACCTTTCGCTTTCTTTTGATTCACAAATACAAAGTCTCGCTTCTTCTCTATGAATTTCTGCTCAATATTGACAGCATACCGGTATGTTGTACCAAGCGAGGAGATGTTGAGGAACTCCATTTCCTCTTGAATGTGTATGTGTAGAAAACTATGATACTTCAGCACCAAATGTTTCTCTGAATTTTTTATACCCAACTTTGTGCGCAGGGTATGGAACAGATTCATCAACTCATGCACATCTTGATCCCTTTGCTGTCGCAGCATAGTCCATTGTATGTACTTGTACTCATATCTCCCGACGGGATAATATTGTTCCTTGATGGTGTCTCAGAAAGAATTCCAAGTGGTTATGGCCGAGAACAGAGACGGTCCCTCCTCATCCTTTTTCTCACAGTAGGTTTCCCACCAATCCTTGACATGGGGGGCAGCTTTGAGACGTGAAAAATAATCTTCTCTCGGTCGGAAAAGTCATGAACCGAGAAATATCCTTCTAATAGATTCAACCATCTATCTACGGCATCTGCATCTATTTGGCCATCAAATATGGGAATGTCAAATTTTAATTGTACCTTAAAAGGGGTTGCACCTCCAGAGTGGTTGATGGATGCAGATGCGCCGCTAGTGGGCAATCATTGAAGGATCTAGGCGAAGTTATCCATCATTACATTCCTTTGTTTTTCAAGGGCCTCATCGAGCAATATTTTGATAGGATCTCCTGCTCCCTCGTCTTTCTTTTCGTCCCCCGTGGGTGGTCGTCGGGGTTTGCAAGTCTAATCTTGCAAAGGTTCAACCAGATCAAGCCCTAACTCCTTATACCCCGACCTCGTTGGGGACATGCAAAGAATGATCGAGAAAGAGCAGACCGCTATGATACGAATTTATGCAGGAACACAACAGAATACAAAAATAACCATGAATACAAAGATGCAACAGAAATAACACTTCATTTCATTAATATCAAATAACTGAAATTTGTTTACAGACATAATAGAAATAAGCTAGCTAGGGCGTTGGTAGCTTATCTTTGAGAATATATGTGGCAGCTATAGGCCTCTGAACTCTATGTTACAATGAGGCTCGAAGGCCTATATATTATCAAGAAACAATGGAAACACTAAACATATAAAAACCTAACCCTAGGAGATGAAACGCCTGAATATGGGCCCCGTCAGGGTATATTGGTACATCAATTTCTCGAGGTCGTAACTTTGGCATACTATCTCCATTTGACGGATATGATACATCGTTAGAAATATCTATCCGAGTACTACAACGACTAATTGAGAATATCGAGGTAGGAAGTAGTCTAATATTCACTAAACCTTTGATGCCCAAAAAACGACGTATACGGCCTCAAAACGGCTCTAGAAGTTCAGGACCCAAAAAACTGCCAAAAATAGTAAATTGTGCTACAATTAAGGAAACTGAAAAATTGAAAGAAAAAATGGTGGGGGTCCAAGTGGAATAGGCGAGTGGCCACCAATATCCACCAGGATCATTCCTCCCCCCTTAGGATGCAATGGTCCCCATTGCGTAGAGTTCCTCCATGAGATGAGGAAACTTCTGTTGAACTTGGTCCTTGGTGAGCCACTTGCCCTGGTGAAGGAGTTGGCATGCTTTAACAAATCGATATAGTTGGATCCTCTATTGGTGGGTTTTCTTGATCTGTGTGTCCATAATTTGATCAGTTGTGTCTTTTTCCATGTAGTTTGGGTTTAACTCTGTTGGTTGGAGTTGAGTTTCCATGTCGGATGTGTCCAGTAGAGGTGGAAAGTAAGGTTGAAGGTTGTCCACATTGAACACTGGGTACAGACCAAGGAATGGTGGGATACTGAGCTCGAAGGCATTGTCCCCTACAGCTTTGGTGATGGTGTATGGCCCATATAGGGGCGGGTGAAGCTTGTGGTGGGGTCCAGCAAGGTGCTCCTTCTGCAAATGTAGCCACACTTTGTTGCCCACCTGGAAGTTGTGTTGCACCCGATGCGGATCATGCCATTGATTGTACTTAGCATTGGCTCTGTCCAATATGTCATGAACCTGTTGGCAAATTTGTTGAATGCACTCAATGAAGTTGTTCGCCTTGACATCTTCATACTGGACATGAGTCGAATTAGCCTGAGTAGCTCCAAATGGTATGGCTACGTCAATGGGATAGAGTGGTGGGAATCCCAAGCCCACTTGAAAGGGGTTGTGGTCGGTTGAGCTATGGAGGGCTCGATTATAGCTATGATGTAGTAAAAGGAGGCTCTCATCCAATGTGTGTGGATGCTTTGAGTTGTACATGCGGAAAATGTGTACGATCATCCTGTCTGGCCATCAGTTTGGGGATGGAAAGTTGTGGACTTGGTGAGCTTGGTGTCCAGCATTGACTAGAGGCTGGACCAAAATGTATTGAGGAACCTGCTATCCCAATCTGAGATGATAGACTGTGGGATCCCAATGTGTACCCACACTCATTCAAAGAATATTTTAGCAGTGGATTCTGCTGTGATATTCTTCGTGCAGGCCGCCATAATGGCCATCTTCGAGAATCTGTCGACGACCATGAAAACCCAGTCATTTCCATGCTTAGTAGAAGGAAGGTCGAACATGTAATCCTTGGAGATGGATTCCCAAGGTCGACTAGGGGTAGGAAGCGGAGTATATAGGCTTTGCTTCTTGATGGCTGGTTTGGCAATGGCGTAGGCAGTGTAGGATCTGATGTACTTTCCAACATCCTGTCAAAGGTTTGGCCAATAGAAATACTTCTGCAGTACTGCCATTGTTTTCTCGACTCTGAAATGCCTTGCGACCCGACTATAGTGCGCTTCCCAGATCATCTTAGCACGCTCGCTTGAAGGAACACAAAGGTGTCCTAGTTGACATAGTAGTGCGTCCTGGAGGTGAAAACTTGGAACTCAGTTACCCTCCAAGAGCATCTTGTATGTGTGGCCGAAATCTGGATTGCTCTTGTAGAGAAGCGGCCAATCAGAAGTCTCGTGCCCACAAGAGTTGAGCATGGTGGTAATCGCCATGATCGGTGGTCGGCTAAGGCAATCTGCAACATTATTGGTGTTTCCCTTCTTGTACTTCATGTTCAAATGAAACTGTTGCAGATATGTGGACCAATTTTGATGGCGATCATTCTGCAACTTCCCTTGTGTATGTATGAACTGCAGGGGTCGGTGGTCTGTGTGGATGATCGTTTCCTTCCCCAAAATGTAAAGCTCCCATTGTCGACAAGCCTGCATAATGGAATAAATTTCTTTGTCATAAGTGGGATACTTTCGGACTGTGTCGAACAATGTCGCACTATGATATGCCATTGGATGCCCATATTGAGTAAGAACTGCCCCAATAACATAGTCAAAGGCATCGGTCTCGATCTCAAATGGTTGTTGCAAGTATAGTAATGTGAGCATCGGGGCACAACAGAGGCGATGTTTCAATTCTATGAACGCCTTCTATTGAGATTTCGACCAAAAGAATTTTTCTTTCGCTCCTCCGTTGGTGACTTGACTCAAGGGCCAAGTGATATGAGAGAATCCCAACACGAACCTGCGGTAGAAATTAGCAAGACCCGGAAAGTTTTGAAGCTCTGTTAGAGTGGATGGGGCTGGCCAATCCCGGATGACTTTGATATTGGTTGGATCCACATGCACCCCACACACATCAATAATGTATCCCATATACTTGTTAGAAATTGATGGATGTGCTCGTTTAACCATAGACAATATAGCAATATTTTCACCCAATCATAGCCCGAAGCCACCCCTTAGCACCTTAACCTTGACAGAGACTTTCTGGAAGCAAACCCTAGGCTTAATAGCCAAACAAGGTGGCGCACCTCTCTCCAGGGATAATGCACCAAGCAAGAATAACCAAAATGGGCCAAGCAAAAAGTCCAAACCATAACCAAGAGAGTGTCCAAGTCAAAACCGAAATCTACCAGTTACAACAACTGCAACTGCAGCTCTTCTTCAAACTTGCACACCATTGCCTTCTGCAATTATGAGAGGTGTGTACAAATGAGCTCAATTTCCTTCTATTTATAGTCCTCCAGGTCACTTAACTAGGCTAACTTCTTCTCTTGGAGGCTAATAACTTAATACAAATCATTCTCTTAAGTCGACTTGTCTTCTAGGGTTATTAACCAACTATTTAGGGTTTCTTCTTGCTTCCCGGAGTATTTTATTTTCGTCAAGGTTATACGTGGAGGTAAATACCACCTGCAACTACCATAATATCAACACTCCCTGCTAGCTAGGGAGGTATTGAAGGCAATCGTCTTGAGCACAAACATACCATTCAACCAGTAGCATCATCATAGTCGTATAGACTATCTCATGGTTAGATCACGAGCACCATCATCACTATCAGTGTCATCTGACAACATCAACTACATCATCTCTCAAAACCATACTCCATCTGAGTAATCAGACATGATGTTGAATAAGTCACTCACTCCAAGGAGTGATACAAGGACCATTCTTCTAATCTGGACATACGTCCTAGAAGAATGACTATCCCAACAGATGTTAAAAGTTGTGCCATGGAATACAGAGACCATTCCTATAGAAATGTCAATCTAAGACTATTTTCTAATCAAGTCATAAAGATCCATCTCAACCTATATGCCGTAGAAAATATCGGACCTGAACCATTTTCCTAATCGGGCCACAATTTGTGCCTTAGGAAAAATACTAGTCCATGTCATGTCAACAAATTGTCACCCTGGACTATTCTCTTCAAAGAGAATACCTATCTGCCAACAATCTGTTATATCTGGACCATTCTCTTCCTCGAGAATGTCTGTTCACAAGAACACTGACTATTCATATGGCTGATAATTATTTTCAACACTACTGATAGTCTACAAGGCAATCAGAACAATGTCATTCAATAAACAAAACTTTGTCTATCCATAGTAGTACACAACTACAATCCGATGGTACACTACCACACCTAGTAACATACAACTATTGAATCAGTGACACATAGTCACAACCAGTGGAACACATACACCAGAGTAGCATACATCTATTGTCCAGAGACATACAGTCTCCATAGCAATTATATCATCTGATATCAACCTGCACAGAAAAACAATGTCATTATATAAACTGAATCATATGGTCCATTCTTCCACTCACATCTGTGAGATCTAGAAGAGCATCTGCCCTCAGAAGGTAAAACATTAGCCATGAGCTACTGGACTATTCTTCTCAAGCATAGAAGAATAAATGTTCTAGTTTATGAGCCTGTACCATTCACCTATCTGGGCCATTCCTCTCGCACTAAACAAAGTGCAACCTGGAGAGAATGAGTCTACCATAGGGAATGTATGTCCCTGATTGTTGAACCTGGACCATTCACCTATCTGGGCCATTCCTCCAGCACTAAACAAAGTGCAACCCAGAGAGAATGAATCTACCCTAGGGAATGACTGTCCGGACCATTTCCTAAGGAAATGACTGTCCTCCACCAACCTCCAAAAAAGACCATTCTTCAAAACTTCTCACAACTATGAGCTTCAAAAGAATGAATGTCTGACAAGGTGGACCAGTCTTCTTGACCACTACTGAGAGTGACTACCAAGAAGAGAGACTGTCCTAGACCATTCCCCCACACTAGCCACAAGGGGAATCGTTGTCTATGGTACATCAACAATCCATCGAACCATTTTGATTACGAAAATGACCATTCGACCTGGACCATTTTCCAAACTAGAAAATGCCTGTCCGTCAGAAATCTCAAACCACTTTCCGAACTGGAAAGGAACTGCTCATCCTGGAACAATTTTCGAACTTGAAAATGACTATCCATAAATCAATAGCACATCAGTGCTCCCTCCCAACCTAGGAGTCATCTCTTCCCTTTTAATAAGGAAGTTGTCTCCACAAGCTTCAGCTTGTTTCTTGAGTACGCAAACTCTTTCATCTTGGACAGAGGCTTTACCAAAAATGTTTACTCATCTGTGGAGATAGATATTGGAGAATCACTTCTCTTTTCTGGACTTCATCGCGGAGAATGCAATGCTCGATTTCAATGTACTTCGGTCTTTCTGGAACACTAGTTTTCTCTGAAGGCTTCATATAGCTCTGGTCATTATAGTATAGCATACTTGGATTCAACTCTTTTGTTTCATGCTAGCTTATAACTTCGTGGAAAAGCTCAAACTAGAACATATCCAAGTGGCACTTCTTTTGTCATCATGAGAGTTTGTCATGGATTAGCAATCCATCATCTTGGACTTCTAAGTAATCATTCTAATACAATATCTCTGTTATAGAAGGTTTTTACCACACTTCTGTTGTGCATTGGAGGCTCTGCACCAAATTGTTTGAATCCATACAAGACCTTCTTCCATCTGCATACAAGAGTCTCTCTCTGGTATATCTCAAAAACTTTGAGGTTGCTCTACATACGCTTCTTGTTCAATTACTCTGTTGAGGAGAACATTCCTCACATTCATCTGATGTAAACTCCAACCCATGTATATAGCAAGAGATATAATGTCTCAAGTAGAAGCATGTTTGGAACAAGCTATCATCATAGTCCTCTCCCTCCATCTGGGAGAACCTTTAGTTCTGGATCTCAAAATGATTTCATTCATAAGTCTTCCATACATTGTTCTTCATCACAACTTTCATTTCTTCTGCTTGATTGCTTCTAGAGGGTTCAGATCAAGCTGGTAGTCTTGTGATTCTCGATATAATGACTAGTTGTTCTAGCTTTTCTTTCTCTCTTGGAATCTTCATGTTCTTCTTTATGTTTCTCTTTAGCTCTTGGGTCCATGGAGTTTTCTATAGATTCCATGCCTTGAAGATTACGACTTCTTCCTTTCATCATAGGATCATGGATGTGGATGGACAACCAGAGATACTTTACGGCTTCTTTTTGAAGAAGACTTATTCTAAAGTCATACTGAACACATGTTGTTTTTCATGGCTTCTGCCATTGATGGGAACATGGGTAGATACTTCATAATCTTCAATGGATCATATTATTTAGGATTAGCTCCCTCCTAATTCTTGATTCATGCATGAATGCATGCTCTTCTTTTGGAGTTATATAATCGACTCCCTCCATCTAGGACAGTCCACGCTTACATATGTATCCTTATTGCCTTCTGCAAAGTGTCACAAGTCTTTTTCCTAATTTCCTCTTGATTGTTGACTTCTTTATGTTTTCACTTCTTCCAAATTTCTTCAAGTTTTATTATGATTTCGGCTTATCTTGCAGTTGTTACTTATGTTAGTATCTTCCACATGAATTGTTACCAAGGATTGTCAATGTACTTCATCTTTCCATGTGCATTGCTTGTCTTAGAGTCATCATGATATCAATCCTTATCTTGTTATTCTTCCATAGGTATTGTTTCTCTTTGAACATTTTATCTTCTAAGAAATATATATGCAAGATATGTACGGAAACTATGTAAACATGGTATGTACAAGAACTATGAAGAATATTGTTACCTTGTCTTAGAAGAACAAGTCTGTTTTATCCTGCTTGGTCTTCTTTGAGGGTTTTCTTTCTTCGGCAACCAATGCTTCGTGTGTTTCCTTCCTTTTCTTTATCTAGAGACAATGATTCCTTCAATAGATTGTAGTTGATCTCTTAACCGAGAGATTCTCACAAAGTATGATGTTACATTGTCATCATCATTCATTTTCATGTCACAGAGCTCATTCTTCATACTCATTACCCATCCAATGTTTCTGACTGAGAAGAGGTTTGTTAGGGCATCATACATCTTCTTAGATGAGTCAAGATGGGAGATGTAAGGTATCAAGTGGTTTTTTATAGAGTTCACTATGATACTCATGGCATTGATGTCATTGTCTTTGAACTTTTCCATAACTGCAACGTTCTGAGGTTCCTTCTCTTTTCCTTCTTCAAACTCTGGTTCCACAATCTTTCCTTTCACGATATCCAGCACTTTATTCTTGGCAAGGATGAGATCAATCCGTGTCTTCCATGCTCTGAAGTTAGAAGCCCCTTCTAAGTTGTTTTCTAACTTCATAGAGTAAGTCATAATTGCTTTGACTTGGTCAACCCTTGATTTTGACCAAAAACGCAAACTTGACGTCTATCCATAAATTAGGAGATGCGCTAGGCTAGGGTGCACTAGTCTATCTAGAAATTAGGTCAATCTCTTAACTTAAGGTGCCTCAACGAGAGAGTTAGGGTTTCGTTGTTGCGGCAAAAACTGGCTGCAATTGTAACTGTAACTAAGCAAATCCTCCCAATCTATCTTCCAGCGGTTAGACTATCTGAAGATAGTGTGGGCCCATAACATGTTAGAAAGTAATGGATCTGCTCGTTTAAACATAGACAATATAGCAATATTTTCACCCAACCATAGGTCGAAGCCACCCCCGAGCACCTTAACATTGACAGAGACTTATTCCGGAAGCAAACCCTATACTTAATAGTCAAACAAGGTGTTGCGCCTCTCTCAAGGGATAGCGCACCAAGCAAGAATAACCAAAAGGGGCCAAGCAAAAAGACCAAACCATAACCAAGAGAGAGTCCAAGTCAAACCGAAATCTGCCAGTTGCAGCAACTGCAACTACAACTCTTCTTCAAACTTGCGCACCATTGCCTTCTGCAGTTATGAGAGGTGTGTACAAATGAGCTCAAGTGCCCTCTATTTATAGTCATCCAAGTCACTTAACTGGGCCGACTTCTTCTCTTGGAGGCTAATAACTTAATACAAATCATTCTCTTGAGCAACTTGTCTTCTAGGGTTATCAGCCAACTATTTAGGGTTTCTTCTTGCTTCCTAGAGTATTCTATTCTCGTCAGGGTTACACGTGGAGGTAAATACCTCATGTAGCTACCATAATATCAACAATACTGAACCTGGGTCATGCCAAAAGTGCACTTCTCAAAATTGGCACACAACTTGTGTTTCCGCAGTGTTTGGAGGACCTGTCGGATGTGGTGGAGGTGCTCTTCCCAAGTTTGGTTGAAGATCAAGATGTCATCCAAGTACACTGCTACAAATGAGTTGGTGAATGGCCACAAGATGTTGTCCATCAGCCTCATGAAGGTTGCGGGAGCATTCGTCAACCTGAAAGGCATGACCAACCATTCGAAAAGGCCCTCTTGGCTTTGAAGGTAGTCTTCCACACATCAGACAGTTCGATTAGTACCTAGTGATACCTGCTGAAATATTTTTCCGCTTTGAGTTGGTCCAGAAGGTCATCAATCCCTCGGATCGGGTACCTATTCCAGACAGTGATCTTGTTCAACACTCGATAGTCAATATAGAGTCTCCAAGTCCCATCCTTCTTCTGCACCAACACAATCGGGCTCCCATAGGGCGATGAACTTGGCTGGATGTGACCTTTCTGCAACAGCTCCTGAATCGACCTCTTGATTTCATTGTTATTCCGAACAGAGCACCGATAGATTGGTCCATTGGGAAGCAATGCACCTAGGGTCAGATCGATGGGGTGCTTGACCTGACAGTGCAGAGGCACCCCTGCGGCTGAGGTGAAGATGTCCCGGTACTCCTCCACGACCTTGTCCATTTGTTGTTGTCGTGCGGAGGAGCCCTGTTTGGAGGTTGTGGCCACAGTCTTCTTCTTTCCCTGAGGGCGGATCATCAGGAAAACAAATTTCTTGGTTTTGGAAATGAGCTTACTGCATTCTTTTACAGTGACCAAAGAGATAGTGGTAGGTGGTGGTACCTCTGGTATCCTGTACAACTTATTTCCAAGGTAACAATAACACTGCGAGGTCGGGACTCATAAATAGCATGTCACTTCCACAAGTATGGTTGTCCTAATAATACATCACAAACATCAAGAGGAGAAATGCCACATAATACCTCATCGATGAAGGGCTTGATGTTGTAGGGAAGTCAGAACTATTGGCTAACGCGGAGATCTAGTCCTTGGTGAAGCCACCCGATGGTGTACAGTTGTGGGTGTGCTATGGTCGAAAAGCCCAACCGCTTCACGACTTCTACTGAAATGAGGTTCATTTGGCTCCCACTGTCGACAATGAACTATAGCGGGGAACCCTTTACCCACATCTAGAAGTGGAAGAGATGCTCCTCCTCCTATGATCTTTCGGTTCTTCCTTTTGGATCTTCGTGGTGGAGATGCATCGGGCTAGGGTGCACTAGTCTATCCAGAAATTAGGTCAATCTCTTCACTTAAGGTGCCTCAACGAGAGAGTTAGGGTTTCGTTGTTGCGGAAAAAACTAGCTGCAATTGTAACTGTAACTGAGCAAATCCTCCCACTATATCTTCCAGCGGCTAGACTATTCGAAGATAGTGTGGGCCCATAACCTGTTAGAAAGTAATGGATGTTCTCATTTAACCATAGACAATATAGCAATATTATCACCCAACCAGAGGCTGAAGCCACCCCTGAGCACCTTAACATTGATAGAGACTTGTTCCGGAAACAAACCCTAGGCTTAATAGCCAAACAAGGTGGCGCACCTCTCTCAAGGGATAACACACCAAGCAAGAATAACCAAAAGGGGCCAAGCAGAAAGTCCAAACCATAACCAAGAGAGAGTCCAAGTCAAACCTAAATCTACCAGTTGCAGCAGCTGCAACTGCAGTTCTTCTTCAAACTTGTGCACCATTGCCTTCTGCAGTTATGAGAGGTGTGTACAAATGAGCTCAAGCGCCCTCTATTTATAGTCATCCAAGGCACTTAACTGGGATGACTTCTTCTCTTGGAGGCTAATAACTTAATAGAAATCATTCTCTCGAGCAACTTGTCTTCTAGGGTTATTAACCAACTATTTAGGGTTTCTTCTTGCTTCCCAGAGTATTTTATTCTAGTCAGGGTTACACATGGAGGTAAATACCTACCGCAGCTACCATAATATCAAAAATATCGAACCTGGGTCATGCCAAAAGTGCACTTCTACAAATTGGCACACAACTTGTGTTTCTGCAGTGTTTGGAGGACCTGTCGGATGTGGTGGAAGTGTTTTTCCCAAGTCTGGCTGAAGATCGGGATGTCATCCAAGTACACTACTACAAATGAGTTTATGAATGGCCGCAAGATGTCGTCCATCAGCCTCATGAAGGTTGCAGGATCATTCGTCAACCCGAAAGGCATGACCAACCATTCGAAAAGCCCCTCCTTGGCTTTGAAGGCAGTCTTCCACACATCGAACGGTTCGATTGGTACCTGGTGATACCTGTTGAAATATTTTGCCCCTTTGAGTTGGTCTAGAAGGTCATCAATCCCTTGGATCAGGTACCTATTCCAGATTGTGATCTTGTTCAGTGCCCGATAGACAATACAGAGTCTCCAAGTCCCATCCTTCTTCTGCACCAACACGATCGGGCTCCCACAGGGCGATGAACTTGGTTGGATGTGACCTTTCTGCAACAGCTACGGAATCTACCTCTTGATTTCATTGTTCTTCGAAATAGAGGGTCGATATATCGGTCCATTGGGAATCAATGCACCTAGGGTCAGATCAATGGGGTGCTTGACCTAACAGTGCAGAGACACCCTTGCGGTTGAGGTGAAGATGTCCCGGTACTCCTCCACGACCTTTTCCATTTGTTGTTATCGTGCGGAGGAGCCCTATCTGGATTTCGTGGCCACAGTCTTCTTCTTGCCCTGATGGCGGATCATCAGGAAAACAATTTTCTTAGTTTTGGAAATGAGCTTACTGCATTGTTTTGTAGTAACCAGAGAGATAGTGGCAGGCGGTGGTACCTTTTGTATCCTGTACAACTTATTTCCAAGGTAAAAATAACAACGCGAGGTTGAGACTCATACAAAACATGTCCCTTCCACAAGTATGGATGGACTAATAATACATCACAAACATCAAGAGGAGCAATGCCACATAATACCTCATCGGTGAAGGGCTTAATGTTGTAGGGAAGGTGGAACTGTTGGCTAACACGGAGATCCCGTCCTTAGTGAAGCCACCCGATGTTCTATGGTTGTGGGTGTGCTATGGTCGACAAGCCCAATCGCTTCATGACTTCTGCTGAAATGAGGTTCTTTTGGCTCCCAGTGTCGACAATGAACTGTAGCGGAGAACCCTTTACCCACATATGGGAGTGGAAGAGAGACTCCTCCTCCTCTGGATCTTCTGGTTCTTCCTTTTGGATCTTTGTGGTGGAAATGGTGGCATTGGGCTCTGCATCGACAATATGATTCCTTCTGTCATTCCCCTTCTCAGGTTTTGATTTAGTGTCGGAGCATGCATCTGGTTCAGAAGCCCTCATCTCGGCCACCAATGACTTTTTGGCCCGACACTCACTTGTGTTGTGAGTGGAGCTCTTATGGAACTCACACCACTTGCTTTGCGGTGTTGTTCTTTGCTTGCGGATTTGGCAGGTTGTCTTGAGCCTCCATGCCTTGGCTTTGTCCTTTGTTCTGCAGTTTAGGGGCACCTTTCTCTTGCTTTTGATTCACAGATCCAAAGTCTCGCTTCTTTTGTTTGAATTTATGCTCAATCTTGGCAACATACCGATATGTCGTACCAAGCGAGGAGATGTCAAGGAACTCCATTTCCTCCTGAATGTATTTGTGTAGACAACTGCGGTACTTCAACACCAAATGTTTCTCTGAATCTTTGATACCCAACTTTGTGCACAGGGTATGGAACAGATTCATCAGCTCATGCACATCTTGATCCCTTTTGTTGCAAAAAAATGTAGTCCATTGTATGTACTTGTGCTCGTAGCTCCCCACGGGATAATATTGTTCCTTGATGGCGTCTCGGAAGAATTCCAAGTGGGTATGACCAAGAACAAAGAGGGTTCCTCCTCATCCTTTTTTCTCACAGTAGGTTTCCCACTAGTCCCTGACATGGGGGACGACTTTGAGCAGTGAAAAAATAATCTTCTCCCAGTCGAAAAAATCATGAACTAAGAAATATCCTTTTAATAGATTCAACCATCTATCTACGACGTCTACATCTATTTGGCCATCAAATATGGGAATGATAAAGTTTACTTGTACCTTAAAAGGGGTTGTGCTGCCAGAGTGGTTGTTGGATCCAGATGTGTCGCCTTTGGGCAATCGTTGAAGGATCTAGGTGAAGTTATCCATCATCGCGTTCCTTTGTTTTTCAAGGGCCTCCTCGAGCAATATTTTGATAGGATCTCTTGCTCCCTCATCTTTCTTTTCGTTCCCCATGGGCAGTCATTCGGGTTTGTGAGGTTGATCTTGCAAAGGTTCAAACAGATCGAGCCCTAACTCCTTATACTTCGACCTCGTTGTGGACATGCAAAGAAGGATCGAGAAAGAGAAGACCACTATGTTACCATTGATCTGAATTTATGCATAAACGCAACAGAATACGCAAATAACCATGAATACAAATATGCAGTTGAAATAACACTTCATTTCATTAATATCAAAGAACTGAAATTTGTTTACACACAGAATAGAAATAAACTAGCTAGGGCACTGGTAGCTTATCTCCGAGAAGAGATCTGGCGGCTACGGGACTCTTAACTCTGTGTTACAATGAGGATCAAAGGCCTATATATTATCTAGAAACAAAGGAAACCCTAAACATAAAAAAACCTAATCCTAGGAGATGAAATGCCAGAATATGGGCCCCGTCGGGGTAAATTGGTACATCAATTTCTCGGGGGTCGTAACTTTGGCATACTATCTCCGTTTGATGCATATGATACATCGTTAGAAAGATCTATCCGAGGACTACGACCATTGATTGCGAATATCAATATTTGAAACAAACTAATATTCGTCGGACCTTTGATGCCCAAAAAATGTCGTTTAGGGTCTCAAAATGACTCTGGAAGTTCAGGACCCGAAAAACTGCCAAAAATAGTACATTGTGCTACAATTAAGGAAACTAAAAAAATGAAAGAAACAATGGTGGGGGTCCAAGTGGAATAGGTGAGTGGCCACCAATATCCATTAGGATCATTCCTCCCCCCTTAGGAAGCAATGCTCCCCATTGTGTTGAGTTCCTCCATGAGATGAGGAAACTTCTGTTGAACTTGGTCTTTGGTGAGCCACTTGCTCTGGTGAAGGAGTTGACCTCCTTTAACAACTCGATATAGCTGGATCCTCTATTGGTGGGTGTTCCTGATCTTTGTGTCCATAATCTGATCAATTGTGGCTTGTTCCATGCACTTTGGGTTTAACTCTGCTGGTGTGAGTTGTTCTGCCATGTCGGATATGTCTAGTAGAGGTGGAAAGTAAGGTCGAAGGCAGTCCACATTCAACACTGGGTGCAGACCAAGGAGTGGTGGAATACTAAGCTCGAAGGCATTGTCCCCTACAACCTTGGTGATGGTGTATGGCCCATATTAGAGTGGGTGAATATTTCGGTGGGGTCCATCGAGGCGCTCCTTCTGCAAATGTAGCCATAATTTGTCAACTGCTTGGAAGTTGTGTTGCACCCGATGTTGATCATTCCATTGCTTGTACTTAACATTGGCTCTGTCCAATATGTCATGAACCTGTTGCTGAATGTGTTGAATTCGTTCAATGAAGTTGTTCGCCTTAGCACCTTCAGACTGGACATGAGCCGAATCAGCCTGAGTAGCTGCAAATTGTTTGGCTATGTCAATGGGACATAGTGGCTGGAATCCCAAGCCCACCTGAAAGGGGTTGTGGTTGATTGAGCTGTGGAGGGCCCCATTATAGCTACTTTGTACATAGAGGAGGCTCTCATCCGATGTGCATGGATGCTTTGAGTTGTACATGTGCAAAATGTGTACGATAATCTTGTTGACGACCTCTCTCTGACCATCAGTTTGGAGATGGAAAGCTGTGGACTTGGTGAGCTTGGTGTGCAACATTGACCAGAAGCTGGACCAAAATGTACTAAGGAACCTGTTGTCCCAATATGAGATGATATACTGTGGGATCCCAAAGTGTACCCATACTCGTTCAAAGAAGAGTTTAGCAGTGGCTTCTGTTGTGATATTCTTCTTGCAGGCCGGCATAATGGCCATCTTCGAGAATCCGTCGATGACCATGAAAACACAATCGTTGCCATGCCTAGTAGAAGGAAGTCCGGACATGTAATCCATGGAGATGGATTCCCAAGGTCGACTAGGGGTAGGCAGGGGAGTATAGATACCTTACTTCTTGATGGTCGGTTTGGCAATGGCACAGGCAGTGCAGGATCTGATGTACTTCTCGACATCATGTCGAAGGTATGGCCAATAGAAATACTTCTACAGTACTGCCACTATTTTCTCTACCCCGAAATGCCCAGCGACTCGACTATAGTGCGCGTCCCAGATCATCTTGGCACTCTCGCTTAAAGGAACACAAAGGTGTCCCAGGTGACATAGTAGTGCGTCTTGGAGGTGAAAATTTGGAACTCAGTTACCCTCCAAGAGCGTCTTGTATGTGTGGCCGGAATCTGGATCGCTCTTGTAGAGAAGCGGCCAATCATAAGTCTCGTGCCCACAAGAGTTGAGCACGGTGGTTATCGCCATGATCGGTGGTCAATTGAGTCAATCTGCAACATTATTGGTGTTTCCCTTCTTGTACTTGATGTTCAAATGAAATTGTTGCAGATATGTGGACCACTTCTGATGGCGATCGTTCTGCAACTTCCCTTGTGTTTGTATGAACTACAAGGGTCGGTGGTCTATGTGGATGTTCGTTTCCTTCCCCAAAATGTAATGCTTCCATTGTCGGCAAGCCTACACAATGGAATACATTTCTTTGGCATAAGTGGGATACTTTCGGACTGTGTCGGATAGTGTCGCATTGTGATATGCCACTAGATTCCCCTATTGAGTAAGAACTGCCCCAATAGCATAGTTAGAGGCATTTGTCTCGATCTCAAATGGTTGTTGCAAGTCTGGTAATGTGAGCACTGGGGCACAACATAAGCGATGTTTCAATTCTGTGAACACCTTCTGTTGAGATTTCGACCAAAAGAATTTTGCTTTCTCTCCTCCCTTGGTGACTTGACTTAAGGGCCAAGTGATATGAGAGAATCCCAACACGAACCTACAATAGAAATTAAGACCCAGAAAGTTGCAAAGCTCTGTTAGAGTGGTCGAGGCTGGTCAATCTCAGATGACTTGGATCTTGGTTGGATCCACATGCACCCCGCGCTCATCAATAATGTATCCCCGATACTGAACATGGGTCATGCCAAAATTGCACTTCTCTAAATTGGCACACAACTTGTGTTTCCACAATGTTTGGAGGACCTGCCAGATATGGTGGAGGTGCTCTTCCCAAGTCTGGCTGAAGATCAGGATGTCATCCAAGTACACTAGTACAAATGAGTTGGTGAATGGCCGCAAGATGTCGTCCATCAGCCTCATGAAGGTTGTGGCAGCATTCGCCAACCCGAAAGGCATGACCAACCATTCAAAAAGACCCTCATTGGCTTTGAAGGCAGTCTTCCACACATCAGATGGTTCGATTGGTACCTAGTGATACCCGAACTTCAAGTTGATCTTGTTGAAATATTTTTCCCCTTTAAGTTGGTCTAGAAGGTCATCAATCCGTGGGATCGGGTACCTATTCCGGACAGTGATCTTGTTCAGGGCCCGATAGTCAATACAGAGTCTCCAAGTCCCATCCTTCTTCTGCACCAACACGATCGAGCTCCCACAGGGCGATGAACTTGGACGTATGTGACCTTTATGCAACAACACCTGAATCTTCCTCTTGATTTCATCGTTCTCCAGAACAGAGCGTCGATAGATCGGTCCATTGGGCAGTGACGCACCTGGGGTCAGATCGCTGGGGTGCTTGACCTGATAGTGCAGAGGCACCCATGCAGGTGAGGTGAAGATGTCCCGATACTCCTCCACGACCTTGTACATTTGTTGTTGTCGTGCGGAGGAGCCCTGTCTGAAGGTCGTGGCCAGAGTCTTCTTCTTTCCCTGAGGGCAGATCATCAGGAAAACAAATTTCCCGGTTTTGGAAATGAGCTTACTGCATTATTTTGCAGTAACTAAAGAGATAGCAGTAGGCGGTGGTACCTCTGGTATTATGTACAACTTATTTCCAAAGGTAACAATAACAACGTGAGGCCGTGAATCATACACAGCATGTCGCTTCCACAAGTATGGTTGGCCTAATAATACATCACAAACATCAAGAGGAGCAATGTCACATAATACCTCATCGGTGAAGTGCTTGATGCTGTAGGGAAGGCATAATTGTTGGTTGACATAGAGATCATGTCCTTGGTGAATCCAGCCGATGGTGTATGGTTGTGGGTGTGCTATGGTTGGGAAGCCTAACCACTTCACGACTTCTGCTGAAATTAGGTTATTTTGGCTCCCACTGTCGACAATGAACTATTGCGGGGAACCCTTTACCCACATCTGGGAGTGGAAGAGACGCTCCTCCTCCTTTGGAGCTTCCGGTTCTTCCTTTTGGATCTTCGTGGTGGTAACAGTGACGTTGGGCTCTGCATCAATAACCTGCTTCCCTCTGTCATGCCCCTTCTTGGGTTCTGATTTAGTGTCGGAGCATGCATCTGATTCAGAAACCCTCATCTCAGCCACCAATGATTGTTTGGCCCAACAATCACTTATGTTGTGAGTGGAGCTCTTATGGAACTCATATCACTTTCCCGTGTCCTTCTTCGGCTTCACGATGTTGTTCTTTGCTTGCGGCTTTGACAGATTGTCTTGAGTTGCCATGCCTTGGCTTTGTCCTTTGTTCTGTGATTTGGGGGCACCTTTCGCTTGCTTTTGATTCGCAGATCCAAAGTATCGCTTCTTCTGTTTGAATTTTTTCTCAATCTTGGCAGCATACCGGTATGTCGTAACAAGCGAGGAGATGTCGAGGAAATCCATTTCCTCCTAAATGTATCTGTGTAGACAATTGCGGTACTTCAACACCAAATGTTTCTCTGAATCTTTGATACCCAACTTTGTGTGCAAGGTATGGAACAGATTCGTCAGCTCATGCACATCTTGATCGCTTTGCTGCCGCAACGTAGTCCATTGTATGTACTTGTCCTCATAGCTCCCCACGGAATAATATTATCCTTGATGGCGTCTCAAAAATAATTCCAAGTGGGTTCGACCAAGAAAAGAGAGGGTTCCTCCTCGTCCTTTTTCTCACAATAGATTTCCCACCAGTCCTTGACATGGGGGGTGGCTTTGAGCAGTGAAAAAATAATCTTCTCCCGGTTGAAAAAGTCATGAACCGAGAAATATCCTTCTAATAGATTCAAACATCTATCTATGACGTCTGCATCTATTTCGACATCAAATATGGGAATGTCAAAGTTTAATTGTACCTTAAAAGGGGTTGGGCATCTAGGGTGGTTGCTGGATGCAGATGCGCCGCCAGTGGGCAATCGTTGAAGGATCTAGGCGAAGTTATCCATCATCGCGTTCCTTTGTTTTTCAAGGGCCTCCTTGAGCAATATTTTTATAATATCTCTTGCTCCCTCGTCTTTCTTTTCGTCCCCCATGGGCGACCGTCGATGTTTGCGAGGCTAATCTTGCAAAGTTTCAACTAGATCGAGCCCTAACTCCTTATACGTTGACCTCGTTGGGGACATGCAAAGAAGGATCGAGAAAGAGCAGACCGCTTTGATACCACTGATCTAAATTTATGCAGGAACGTAACAGAATACACAAATAACCATGAATACAAAGATGCAGCGGAAATAAAACTTGATTTCATTAATATCAAAGAACTGAAATTTGTTTACAGATAGAATAGTGATAAACTAGCTAAGGCACTGGTAGCTTATCTCAGAGAAGAGATGTGGCGGCTACATGCCTCTGAACTCTATGTTACAATGAGACTCGAAGGCCTATATATTATCGATAAACAATGGAAACCCTAAACATCCAAAAACCTAACCCTAGGAGATGAAACGCCAGAATATGGGCCCCGTCGGGGTAAATTGGTACATCAATTTCCCGGGGTTGTAACTTTGGCATATTATCTCCGTTTGATGCATATGATACATCGATAGAAATATCTACCCAAGGAATACAAATGCTAACTACAGATATGAAGGTTTGGAACTTAATAATATTCATCGGACCTTTGATGCCTCAAAAACGTCGTTTAGGGCCTCAAAACGGCTCTGGAAGTTCAGGACCTGAAAAACTGCGAAAAATAGTAAATTGTGCTACAGTTAAGGAAATTGAAAAACTGAAAGAAACAATGGTGGGGGTCCAAGTGGAATAGGCGAGTGGCCACCAATATCTACCTGGATCAACAAACTTAGACTTTGCCTTTTCAATCATCAATATTTGTGGCCCCTATTCTGATCGATCCCCATTTTGGGAAGACTTGGCTTCTACAGGAGTATTTTCGGATCCCCTATCAATAGTGGGCGGGGACCTAAAATTCACCCTCTCACTAAGAGAAGTATGGGGTCTGAACCCTAGGGAGGACTGCCAAAAGGGTTTTTTCTCTTCTCTTCTGGAAAATTTGAGGATGGTGGATGTAGAGCCTGTCAAACTCGCCCCCACTTGGAGGAACTTTAGAATGGGAAACGAGGAAGTGGCTAAAACAATGGATAGGTTCCTAGTTTCAAAATGTTTGTTGAAGATGAGACTAAGTTTCAAATCAACTGTTAAGGTTGGAGGAAAATCGGACCATCGTCCGATAACCCTTCAATGGAGGACGTGAATGGACTTCCCTCTGCCCCCCTTAAAAGTGAGTACAATATGGCTGGAGGATGAGGATTTCAGAAAAATGGTAAAAGCTTTGTGGGAAAAGATACCCCCCCAAAGGCCAGAACACTCAATGGTCAAATTTTCCTTGAGCCTGAAAAAATCAAAGGAGTCCATCTAAAAATGGAAGGTCATCTAGAAGGCTAGAAGATCTCACACTCTCCAGGATGCAAAGGAAAGGTTGAAATAACTTCACCTTTCCATGGACAAAGGACCTTTGAAATCAAAGCTCTGGAGAACATATGCTTGAAACGACTGAAAGAAGAAGAACAAGAATGGCGTCAAATAAGCAGGGCCACATGGCTAAAGGAGGGAGACAACAACACCAAGTTTTTTTTTTTTTAACTGTAACGGTTATATTTTTTATTTATTTGAAAAAAGGGGGAAGGGGTCTTTGCCTAGGCAGCCCCATTTACATAGAAGATAGCCTTCGTTTTCAGATTCAGAGTTACAATCTTTTCAAGGAATTTGGTAGCTGTTATCATCATTGATGAGAATCTGTCCTTTTGTGAGGGTACATCCTTTGTTTGCCATCTGGTCCGCTTCTCCATTCATATTTCTAAGGATGTGATA
>ML808798.1:104345-123327 GCA_009831015.1 Picea engelmannii
AATTTCTCCATTAAATTTGTTATTGAAATAATTTATTTTGTATTCACTTTGAATTATAATACACTCATCACTTCACTTTATTATTTACCTTTTAAAATCTCTTAAACCACTTTGACTACTTTGACCTTTTGGGGCTTCTAGATAACATATGAGGGTTCTCCAACTTCGTAAGGCCATAACTCTCAAATCGCAAAGAGTTATGTGACGTTCTACATACCACCAGAAATGGCATGACATGTACTATCCATATAGAATAGTATTATCTGAAAATATTTCAGAACTCATACTGTTACCCATCAAACAAACTTGGTTCCATTACCCAAACCTGGGGTCTCCAACTTCTCATGGCCATAACTCTCTAATCGTGAGGAATTATGTGACGTTCCACATACCATCGGAAATGAAATGATAAACACTATCCATCTAGGATATTTTCCCTGGCAAAATCACTTTCCTTCATCTCATTATTCCACAATTAAGCATGGGTTCTCTTACTCCACAAAGCATCTTCCCGTGAGGGCTTTCACCATAAGGGGACCACTTTGGAGTTCATCCATATTTACTTCTTATCAACCATGACAAAACAATAATGAGTCATATTTACATCAAACAATATTGGGTCCATTACCCAAGCCTTTGTGCTACGGGGCTTTCTTCAAGGGTTGACATCAATAACAACCAACCTTAATCAACACGCTGGAGCTCCCGAGCGGAGCCTTTAGTTTCTACGAGTTCCACGATGGCAATGAATCTCAATCCTTGGACTTCAGACTTTGAGAATCAATCTAGGACCTTTAGTTAGGTTCTTCTTTTTTGAGTTTTTAAAAGGATGTATAGTCTTTTTGGAACAGATTAAGAACACAAAGTAAAAAATAGATCCCAAAGGAAGGTCTGAAAACACCAAACTGGTATGGTGAGAACAAATTCTGAATGTATCTAGAACATGTATATTTATTTCTTCAAGGAATATAATAGATTTGTTTCAAAGGAAACAAATGGTCATTGATATTTCTTTGTTATTATATATTATAAATTTAATTTTGTGCCATTCTTTTTTAAATGTTCATTCATATTTCATTGTTATTATATATTATAAATTTAATATTTTGTGTTGTTATTGAATGGAGTAGAGATTATATTATTAATTTTATAATATTTTATTATTATTATTTAATTTGATATGAAAATCATAATTATTTTATAAATTTTTGTTAATGAGTTTAAGTTTTTTTATTTAATATTAAAATAAATTGAATTTTTGATGCATGCGGTGATGTATGTTTATGATCTTGATCAACAACGGGAATATGTGTTCATATGGGCTTTGATATCATGTTCAACAAAATAAGGTATTTCACCATAGGTCGAACACCTTAAGAAATTACTCATACAACTAGATCAAATATCAATACACCATTGTATTACGTGCTTAAAACCCTCAAAGGGGGAAATAGTCCACGACACCAACCAATGCAACCACTTGAGGAAATATATCAATGCAAAAGAAAAATATTGTAAATAAGAGTCTCTTTACAATCGACCTTCAATAGATGAGCCGCTATGCTCTTTAAATAGAGATCATGGACCAATCAGGTGTTAGACCATGGATCGATATAGCTGTCAATATCAGGGAGAATATGAATCATCAGATCACTTTGTATCTAAATCATATCGTGATTGTCGAACTACATAACTGTAAATGCATATTAATACATACTAAAGAAACACACTTTACCTCAAAACACATTAAACCAAATTAATTTTAACTAACTTTTAAATATCCTAACAATAACTTCTAAATATCTAAAGATTTTATTATTATAAACCTATTCTATTTTTAAAAATTATTTAAATCAAATATATACTTTTAATATTATACCCTAATTAAATATATCCATTGCATAAAAATATAACTCATATAAATCTATTTATTTTTATTTATTATTATTATTAAGGAAAAAAAAAATGTCATTACATTCTTCAAAATCAAAAGTGTACATAACTCCACAAATTGCAAATAAATCTTATAAATTGCTTTTAACTTTCTTCTCCTTTTTTTCAACAATTTTTTTTACAACAGTACACAAATCGATACTACCACTCCATACCAAAGATACAAAAGTATGAAAACTAATATAAATGGCTTTTAACTTTCTTCTCCGGGTATACATGTGAGATAGCTTTTTAATTATCTAATAAAGTGTACCATTGTAACTATTCTTAAGCTATGTAGGCACTTGGTATTACCATCACAAATATTAATGGGCATGTGTTATGCAAGGCATCCGTCTTATTGAAAAGTCATGTGTTATGAAGGCATTCGTCTTATTGAAAAGTGATGTGTTATGAAGGCATTCGTCTTATTGAAAAGTGTTTGAAAGAAAGTGCCACACAATATAACACCATGTCTTTGGAATGTACAAAATATGTAGTTGTCCATGATTCATGTGACTCACATCTTCAAGTTTGGGAAGTTAATATCATGCACCTCAACTTTCTTTTTTATGTTATGTAATTGGAATGGTTATAAGGAAGTTTATTACTCAGATTATTTTTATTTTATTTTGAACATAACATAGCAATTATAATTAAGAAATTGGTTAAGTGGTGAAATCTTTTTTAATATAAATATATATTTAATTTAAATTTAAATTATTATTAATAATTGTTTTTCTCATATATATTTAGAAGGTTATTTAAATATAAACAAAATTAAATACAAATTTCAAATGAATTGGATATTTCTTTGACCAATTTTGCAAAACAACCCTTTTTGAAATGAAGTTTAATGGATATAATACCACATTCTAAATAGAAATGCGTCACTTAACAATTGAATGGATATTTATGTCTCCGTGAGGTTGCTCTTCTACCATTTATGGGCCTTCGACCGTTAAAGCAACAAGGCTACTAAGTAGCATATACCTGCCGAATATAATAATGAAAGTATTGTTTAAGGAGATAGGGAAAGAAGGAGTAGGCATGAAATGACTAGATGACAAAAATATTTATTACATTTACATTGGGGGAAGTGAAGGCAACAATAAGACTTCAAAGTTTTTGGCCAATAAGATATCAGATAAATGAGATTTAAAATTTAAAATTAATCATTATTTTTTAAAACTTTAGATAAAGGGGTGTGTATTTTATGGTCAATCATGAATTAATAGAAAGTCAAACCTAACTCAACACTATATACCATGCTAACAACAGATATAATATCGATATGTGACGTGTCGTTATTGATTTACATACAAAACGAAATAACACATTTTTTTTAATATAGTTATTAATATTTATTGATTTACATACAAAATGAAATGACACATTTTTTTAAATATAGTTATTGATATTTTATTGATATCTCCAACTGGGAAAGATACTCAAGACTTTTTTAACCCTTAAAACTATTTTATTGATATTGTATATTATAAATCTAATTATGTTATTCATTTTATAATATTTTATTATTATCATTATTATTTTTTAATTTAATATGAAAAATTATATTATTTTATAATATTTTAATTAAAATTTTGTTAATAATTAATTAAATTTTGTTAATAATTCATAAATGTAAGTTTTAAATTTAATTTATTAAATTTGATTTGAAACTTTTTGTGAATAAATAGAAATGTGTGAAATGATTATGATTATGATTACAATTAATATTTATTGAGATTAAAATTGGTTTATAAAATCTTAAAATTTTTAAAAAGATAATAAATTATTTATAGTTTTTTTAAATTTTATTGTATTCAAAAAGTTTTAAGAGAAATGTTCCAACATCATCATAGTTTTGATGACTTGGGAGGTTAGGAAGGTCGATATTGTGACATATATATTGAAATTGTGATCTAATTTGAATATACACATAACATTTTAGGAGAAAGTGATTTTCATCTTCAATCCTCTTACTGTGATAAAGACGATAAATTCTTTCATTCCACGATGTTTTGGGAATTGTCCAACGCTCAATTTTACTATGCAGTTCGTGGGAGTTGGTTCAAATTGTAGCAATGTCGATTTTCTTCTTTGCGCTATTCATAACTGAGAGATACTTTTGGTCTTCTAGGTTATAGTTGACCACCTCCTTCTAGTATCCTAATTTCCTTGTATTATCTAATTATTTATAGCACCACATATTCTTTTTAAATTTAAATATAAGAATATTTTTAATATTATAGATATTTTGCAAAATGACATATTTTTGTATTCTCTAATAATTTAACCAAAACTTAACATTTTGTACTATTCCATTTAAATTACTACTTAAAAATACAAATCATAACAACATACAATTTTTTAATTTTCAAAAATAATTTATTATAAAAAACCACCATATTACCCATTATTGAATTTTGAAAACTTAATTTTTAATGCACCATTTGTATTATGTTAATGCTAGATAGTGAGTCTTATCTGGAAGTAGCATTTACCTCTGAAGGTAATTCTATTCTTTTGGCTGGCATTCAATAATAAAATTCTTATTTGGGATATCTTACAGAAGAAGGGTTGGATAGGTCCGAGTTACTGCATTTTATGTGGACAACAAGCAGAAGACATTAATCATCTCTTCATAGAATGTATCTTCACAAAATCTGTTTGGAACAAATGTGAGCAACTCCTTCAGTTAAAACGCTAGTGGGTAGACTCACTACAAAATTGTATGGATCTCTGGTTTTCAGACACATAAGTTTCGAATAGTTTTCCGCCCTTGCTATGTTGGTTCCTTTGGAAGGAACGGAATTTAGGATTATTTGAAGGACATATCCCATCGGTCTGGGTGGTGGTTAAAAAAACCTTGGGAGCTTTCAGTACAAAAAAGAACGAGCATAACATCCCATTTTTGCGTCAAAATCCTATCTTGAGGATGGAGGGTTATTCTTTGGCCACTTTTGATGGAGCTGCGGTGGCTGAAGGCACTAACTGTGATGCAGGGGGAATGATAAAAACATAAATGCTCAAGTTTTCTATTGGTTTTTCAATTGTGGAGCATGAACGAATACTAAGGTTGAATTGTTGGGAGCTTGGGCCACACTTACCATCACAAAGTTATTGAACCTTCAATATATACAGGTTATAGGGGATTCAAAGGTGATAATCGACTGGCTTGATCAGAGAGGAAAGCTTCAAGCTATCAATGTTGAAGCCTGTAAACAAAGAACAAAGGAATTGATCCATTCCTTCAATGGTATTTCTTTTCATCACATCTACAGAGAAGCAAATACGAAGGCTGATAAATTGTCAAAATGGGCCCTCTCTGAGACAAAAGGAAGGATTACATACTATAATTGGGATGGAGAGATTGCTGGGCCAATCTTCCATGTGGATATCTTCTAATTTTCTTCAAATTCTTGTTCTAGTTTAGCAGTATTGAGCAGCACATAAACTGGTTTTTATTACTTTTTTGTTGTCACTGTGTCATGGATGTTTTCTATCTTTTTGTTATTTCTTTTGATTAAGTTAGTTTCAAACATAACCTCTTTTTAACTCATTCCTTTCTTAGATGGGTTTTGAGAAATCAACAAGTATATTGTTTTCGAGATCCTTTGTGGTCGATATAAGGTTTGAGCAAAGCATTTTGCAAATGTAATTTTTTTTATTTTATATTTTAATAAAATTTCTGTGCAAATTTTCTTTTTGAAAAAAAAAAAATAGTGAAACCACACAATTTTTATTTTACATATAAAAACCAACTTAAAATAAAATTGGGTTTAATTTAAACCATATCACTTTCCAAATTTTATTTTACCTTCGTTAACTTTAACTTTATTAAAGAATATATAATAAATATGCAACTAGATCTTGTTTTATTTTCCAAGGATAAGTGGCCACCCTAATGGTACGTAGCTTCTTTTCTAATTAAACCATTAAGTTGTTATTATTAGATATGGATGAGAATAATGTGTTGTTTATAATTTATTTTTATAAAATTAAAATTTTGTCTTTTTATTTATAGGAGGAAAAAGAGAGAGGAGAGAAAAGTTTCTTACATATGGAGAGTATTTAATTATAAGAGGACAAAGAGAGAGGAGAGAAAAGCTTTTTAGATATGGAGAGGATTTATGTGATTTTTTTTTATTCATTAAATTTACATTTTGATGATCAATTTGATTTATGAATTTAGAATAATGTTATTTTGTTTTTATTTTGGAAAAATTTATTGAACACTTCTTTTTTAGATAATGATATTTAGGGTAAATTGGAATCTTTAAGACTAAAGGTTGATGCAATAATATACTCATTAAGCATTTAACCCATAACTTGTGATAATTGATCCTAGGTAGGGAGGATAACACTTCTCCTTTCAATGACCTACATATTAACATATTTAGTCCACTTTACATATTTTTATTTTTTATTTTTTAACTAATATATTTGGTTGACTTATGTCACGTCATCATTATGATACTTTACACACCTCCCTTGTGATGGACTGTAAAAAGCGTCTTTTGACATAATTAATATAAGTCTAATATTCTTGGTGCAAATATTATTAAACACAACACATACATGTTTTCGTGTTGGGATTTTGTTCTATATTAACAAACTTTTTTTTAATTTCATGTAAATGTAAAGATGTTGTAAATAATCCCATACTCATAACAATGATGAGATCTATATGGTTCATACTTATAACAATGATGAGATATATATGGTTTACATGAGATTACTTACTTCAAAAGCTTTGTTGACAAATAACATAGTTTCTTGGGCTTCTTAGACTTATAATAGTTATTTATATGACTTGCATAATAGGGCATGTGTCCCACATTTACATGATAATTAAGTATATGTACCATTTCATTTCACATTAATATGATTATAAGTATATTAAAATATTAAACAAATCTATTTTAAATGGACATTCACAATTAATATAAGTATAACATATTTGGTGAAAATATTGTCAATGCAATACATTTTTCCAGGTTCGAGGAAAACCCTTCAGTACTTCTCCTCATTTCAAGGATGGTACCTAGGGTGGACCCTAAAATCTCAAGGGAATTAATATAAGTATAATATATTTGGTGCAAATATTGTCAACACAATACATTTTTCCAGACTCGGGGAAAACCCTTCAATACTTCTCCTCATTTCAAGGATGATACCTAGGGTAGACCCTAAAATCTCAAGGGCACAAGGCCGACCAACCATAGGGCTCAAAGCTGCCATTACAACAATATACTTGTTATGAAATCAACATCTCACCCTTGAATACTTCTCTTCATTTCAATGACAATACCTAGGGTAAACCCTAAAATCTTAAGGGCACAAGGCCGACCAACCACAGGGATCAAAGCCGTCATTACAACAATATACTTATTAGGAACCCAACATCTCACACGTGGTATGAACTCAACATGTCACTTGCCAGAATTGAATCTGGGTGGGAAGGATAACATCATTCCTCCCAACCACTCAAGCTAAACCCAATTGACATTATCAACACAATACATGCATGCTTTTGTTTTATATTATTAATAAGTTTTATTTAAGTGTATTTAATTATTGTTTAAGTGTATTAAATTATTGCAATAGAGGGTAGTATCTCGTCTCATGTATCAGACTAATGCTATTAAGGCTAAATGTTACAGGAAAGCACATGACTCCACTAAAGGTAACCTCAATGATGATTGCAAGGGATATTGTTTTTTTTTGCGGATACTATCGAGGTTGAAACCACCTTTTAGTCTTGGAGTAAGACCTAAAACTACTTTTGATTTACTAGGAGCTCATCTTCCCTAGACGTAAGGAAACATGTTAATGACCCAAGACCCAACGACATCTTGCACGAACGAAAATCTATGCCATTATGAACCACAATAGGTTATTTCAAGGGACATGGTTTTCCTTAAATAGTGGTTATCAGTTAGATAGTATTTACAGATACTAGCCAATAATAAATAAAATAGTGGTTATGAGTCACTTCACATTCACAGTTAACAACCAATAACAACTATACTCACAATTAGTTAACCATTAAATTACAACATTAATAATAAGATACAAGTAATTTACAGAAATTTACCTACATTAAAACTTGCCAAACAATAACATCTCTTTATTATATATCACCTTAACAATCCATTTATCATTGATATCTCTTTATTATATATCACCTTAACAATCCATTTATCATTGATTTGCTATTAGTTCTACCTTTAACTTAAAATTTTCAGAAATTTCCAATGTCTAACAAGGCCAGTCTCTTCAATTAATAAATTAATAAAACGATGTGCAAAAATTTACCTTCATTAAAACTTGCAAAACAATAACATCGCTTTATTATATATCACCTTATTCAAAATAAATACTTCAATTAAAAAATTAATAAAATATCTTATTACCCCCATTCCAACTACTAAATCGCAGCACATTACTCCAAGTGGGCATCCCAAATATTCGTAAGATCCAAACATTTGTAAGAAAGGGGGAGTGTTGTAAGAAGGGGAGGAAGGAGAATGCAGATTCCACCCTTCTTGATGCAATACTAATCCGGACCCGTATATAATCCCCACTCCTCTCTAATTCATCTTTACAGCACAATATCTGCAGATCTCTTCATCGGAAAAAGATAGCCGAAAAGCTCCTGCCCACATCTGTACCCTTTTTGGAAGAACATCACCTACGATTCAAGGGTAGATGCCCTACACCAGGTCTGTCACTCGATATCCATAAGGCTTAAAACGAGTTAAAATTCTGCAAATTATCCTTAATCTGGCGCTCTGGTACCCCTCTATTTTAAGCATCGAGGGTTTGTCCAGATTGGCGGAGTTTGATAGGGTCGGAGTTTTGATGTATCTGGAGGCCAGAATGCATAGAAATTAAGAGAGATCCAGATCAGTTTAAGGGCGAATTAAGCCTGTTCTTCAAGCTGGAAGGGGGAATTAGGGTGGTTGTTCAAGCTGGAGCAGTTGAAGACCATAGGACGGGAGCTCACCATGGGCTCCCAGGGCGGATGGGGGCAGTCCAAGGAGTTTCTGGACCTCGTGAAGGCCATCGGCGAGGCCCGATCCAAAGCAGAAGAAGAGAGGATTGTTTTGCGCGAGATTGAGACGCTGAAGAAGAGGATCACCGAGCCTGATGTGCCCAAGAGGAAAATGAAGGAATACATTATTCGCCTTGTCTATGTTGAAATGCTGGGCCACGATGCCTCGTTCGGCTACATCCACGCTGTCAAGATGACCCACGATGACTCCCTGCTGCTTAAGAAGACTGGGTATCTTGCAGTTACGCTGTTCCTGAGCGAGGATCATGATCTTATAATATTGATCGTCAATACCATACAGAAGGACTTGAAGTCGGATAATTATCTAGTTGTCTGTGCTGCGCTCACCGCTGTATGCAAATTGATTAACGAGGAGACGATACCGGCTGTGCTCCCGCAGATTGTCGAGCTGTTAGGTCACCCGAAAGAGTTGGTGAGGAAGAAGGCTGTTATGGCCTTGCACAGGTTCTACCAGAAGGCGTCCTCCACAGTTTCACACGTTGTTCCCAAATTTCGGAAGGTGAGCTATTCAATTCAACTCCCCACACCTATGAAAATACAAACTACTCCCACAAAACACATAATTGATGCTTTTGTATTAGGCCTGCTTCCTACATTATTAAATCACTGGTTATAGATCTGCTAGGAAATGCCATATTAGATGTTGGCATTTTGTTTTCATTATATATATATATATATATATATATATATATATATATATATATATATATATAAGCACTTTCCGTTGAATATGTAAATATTATAGAGAGATGGAATTAATATATGTCAATTTCATAGTGGCATGGAGTAGAGAACCTATGCATGGTTGGTGTTAAAGTAGTAGTAATTTTAACAATCAAGCCGTTGGGGAACTCTTATGTTCTAAAATGTGATGGGCTTCATTCAACTACAACCATCATTGTTATTTCCATGGCTAAATAATCTATTTGTGTTATTATAGCTCCCAAGCATTTTTTCGGTGTTATGAGGGTCTCTCAATTAGCTATTGACAAGATTCGACCATCCTTTTTTTTTTTCTTTCCAGAGAAATTCCTATTCAATTGATAATTACATTCTTCAGGTGCCCTTGGCACTTTGTCAAGAAAGACTTGTTCATAATCATTGTCTTCTTAGACTATAATATCTATATTCCTCGAAGGAAATAAAAACTTCCTAACCTATATTCTCTTGAAAGTTCAGTCCAGCTGCTGGACTTTATACATAAACAGAAAAAAACAGCAAAATTACCGGATCCAGAAAAACAAAGCAAGATACTAGCAACTTTTAAACAACTGCTTCATGTCACTGCAATGTTCCACCAAGTTTCTACGATGGGGGACTGTGGGAGCACCCCCAAATTTTAGGGAAATTCATGGGGGATGTCAGGGTCCCTATCTCTAAAATTATAAAAATAAAAATAATAATGATAAAATCCCAACAATAACAATTCATCCCATGCTAATTCATCATTGTGCGATGTAAATAGTAAATAGTAAACAGTAAAATACTAAATTCAAATTTGTAAATGATATAAACACGATTCATATTCATATTCAGAAATGAAATATATTGATTCATCAATCATAAATGAAAATCTGTATACATTAATTTAGATTCATCATTCATCATTCTAGAATCCAATTACTAAATTAGTACTAAGCAAAATAGTAGATATTGAAGTCTGTCATCTGAAATAGTAAATTGAAATTACTTGAAGTCAAAAATAGTAAAGAGTGACAAGCTAAGTCACTAGACACGGGGACACGGGACACGAAGGACACGGAAATACGAGTATCCAACATGGGCATGGCGACCCCCAGAAACAGGACACAGAGGACACGTTTATATATATATATATATATGATTTTTTTTTTAAATTACACATACAAAAATGAAATATAGACATAAAGATTCATATTTTGTTAGAAACTAAAAGATTTACATGATACAAAACATGTAAGATAATACATTGTAACATCAATGATGATCAAATGACAAACATTGAACACAAGAAATTAGAACCATAAGCTGCAGCATTCTCAATCTCATTAAGTCATCAAAATCAAAATGTATTACCATGTAGATAGATACTGAGTTAGAGTCACCGATACTATAGGTGGGAATGCCAATGACAAATACAAAATAGCAATAGGGTAGATACTAGAACCGTAGATGGAAGAATCTCATAGCTCACGAGTCATGACTGCCAGTAGTCCTCCATGTCATAATCATCAAGATTGGCATCAATACCACTGCTCTATCCTCCATCCTCCTTCCTCCTACTCCTCCCCTATATCCAATACAATCTGTGCATTTGTTGATGTGGAGGATGACCTTTCAAAAGGATCACCATCATCAAAAGTGACCGGCTCTAACACTAGTTCATTAAGATCCAAGTTGGCTAATGCCAACTCAACACTGTTGTTCAAGCCCATATCATCAGGAAACACATCCCACATCTTTGTCTTTCCCTTCAACCACTCTTCTCCCTGCCTGTATATAAGACAGAGGTTGGTGTGCACATACACCACTAAGTCACCTGACATGATGACAAAGAGAAGAGTTCAACAAAAGAGTTTATACTTGAGTGAAGGGTACATTTTTACTGGGATCGTGACAAAAAAGTTCAACAATCAATGCCACCGACATCGAGGTACATAAAGGGCTTGGTTCTCTTGATTAAATGTCAGTTCCATACCCTCATACATGATAGAATCTAGTGGAAACATTGCAATCTTGCCAATCTTGAAATCCTGAAAACTGTTAAGTTTGTTGAATTTTGAATGCCAATCTTGAAATCCTAAAAACTGTTAAGTCTGTTGAATTTTGAATGGGACCTAAAATTCTACTTTCTCCATATGAAGTCCAATGAGGTTGGAACCACTCTCAAACATCTTGAAACAATTAATGGTAATGGTAAAAATTTAAGTAAAAGGATGAAAATGAAAGATAAAGGAGAATGTCACTTTTACTTTTAAGAATTTAACATTACCATTAATTACTAGGGTGGGTGAAATGGAGGGGGTTGGGGACCTCTTTAAATAGCATTAGTAAGGAAAAATAACTCTCAACTGCACACCAAAACACCTCACAGCTCCAACTTGCATGAGAAAACATGAGCCCATGTCCTTCTTTGTGCAGGACACATGTCCTATTTTCGGGACACACTGAGGGTAAGTGTTGGACACATGTCCTCACGTATTGTGTCCGACACGTAGGATATGCGACACGAGGGGGGGGCTTGGATGTATCCTTTGACTTAGGTGACAAGTCAAAGATTTGGTCTGAGGTCATCAGTATCTAGAGTCAAGACTCAAAAGTTAAAATTGAAAATTAACAATGGAAAATGAACAATGAACATTGAAAATAAAATGATCATCTACGTGTCAATCTCATTAATTGGTCCTCTACAACCATTTGCTTCATGAAGTCGTTAGGACCATCAATGGGAATGTCATTATTTGAGTCAAAGTCACTCTCATGAGTAACCAATGGCACACCAACCAAACCTTGTTGCAGCTCATCGAGTCCATCCTCCTCATCTATTTGTGCACCATCCTTTGGATCCACATCCCATCGTGTTTCTAGTCCTCTTCGATACTCTGGTGCGTTCCTATGCGCAAGACATAGGGCACTGTGCACTGCAACTAGCTTCTCTGCGGAGGAACTAGCAATATGAGACAATAAGCAAATAACAATATGTTGGATCTCTAGAGCATCATACCCATGCATGGTCCACCAACCAATGGGGTCATCCTAGCCTAAGTCATTGCATTCTTCCCTTGCATCAGGCTTGTTGAAGGGACCTTTGAGATTTGCAAATTGCATCAACTATCTCCTGAGTGTGCTCCCCTCTTCTACATTGTACATCAGTATAATGGCGGCTTGAAATCCCTTCTTGATATTTTGATCCTCAATGGGAAGAATTCTACTAGGCCTTGCCATATACCATTTTGGGTTGACTGCATATGCTACCATGTGCAAAGTCGTGATCATTCAATCCCACCTACGCCGAGTAATGGGTTGAATTTGGTTCATATAGAACTCTACGGAGGGCTGTTTCTCACGAATGGCTGCCTTCACTTGACCCAACATGCGATCAAAAGTCTCATAGATTTCTCCAAGACTAGGAGAATCTATGTCAGTATAGCGAATGATCTCAACTATAGGGCATAAGAATGACAACAAATAACCACAATTTATCCACCAGTCATTATGCAATATCCGAAGCTTGATTTTCTTCCCCTCATTTGTTTTGGAATTTGTCCACCTGTTATAGTCCGAAGTCACAGTCATGGTCTATAATGCTGATTGCACCTCCAACATCTTCTCCAATAAGAGAAAATAACTAGTATATCTAGTCTCTGTTGGCTTGAGGAACTCCTTCCTTGAGTGAGACCTGTACATGGCTAAGGAGGTGTGAAACATCTACACATCTCTCATAGCTATCACCAAACTGGATACCCACTCAATTTTGCCAATGTATTTTAGTGCATTGTTGAGTGCATGCACACAACAAGGGGTCCAAAAAATATGGTAGGCCCAACCTCCTCTACAACGTCTTGAAGAAGCTTAAATTGGAAAGCTGCATCTTTGCGCTTTCCAAAACAATCAATAGCTCTAAGAAAGAAAGGTTCCTCTCGACATGTAACTCTGATGTTGATAAGTGGATGTTTGGCAATGTTTGTCCACCCATCCATAACAATAGAACAACTTTCCCTTACCCATGTCTGTCTCATCTATTGTTTCTGCACATTAATATTGGACACTTGCCTTTCTAATATCACTGTCCTCAACTTATGTTCACCCGGGGGCACATATGAGGGTCCCATTGCTGCAATTGCATGGACCATCTCCTTATAATAAGGAGAGTGACTAACATGGAAAGGAATGCCATTGGAAAAAAGATATTTGTCCGTGGCATCATTTGTATCATCATGGTTCAACTTACCATACATCCGTACAATAGTTGGTTCTGTTGCACAAGAACGAGAACCCTTCTTCTTCTGTATCATCATGGTTCAACTTACCATACATCCCTACAATAGTTGGTCCTATTGCACAAGAATGAGAATCGTTCTATTTGGATGAAGATATCCCATTTCCAGTAGGAGATGGTGGAGGCATAAGGCTCATGAATGGTCACTTCCTTTTGATTTCCTTTTCAAATTTGCAGTTGCTTCCACATTCCGATCAGTTTGGCACATGACATTTTGGCTAGAGAAGGTGCCCTTTGCATTTGTTGCCATTTGCACCCTCAAAAGATTGGATTTTTGTAGCATGGTTAATTTTGTACATACATTAACCCCTTTGCCATCTATGCCCAAAAGGTGTTGCTTAACCCGACTATAACTCCCAACCCAAAGATGGCCACAAACATTGCATGTCCAATTGCATGACCCACCTCTTTTTCTTCTTGGTTATTTGTTGGTCGAGGGGCCAACTACTTTGGTGGCATACAGCAAAAGTGTTTTTTTTGGATCAAATGTTCCTTTTGCATATTCAGTCAATGACTTTGGTGGGGATGGATTAACATTGCCTTGGGTTTCGTTCAACGTTGATGAGGTGTTCCCACTACCAACCTCTGTCCCATTCCCAACATAATCCTTTGCTTGGGCATCATAATTGCTATCATTATCACTGTTGTTGTTGTAATTACTCATGTTGTTGGTTTTTAAATTTTATGTGTAGTTTTTTAATTTTTGCCAACCCTACAACAAGGGTTTCTCAATTTTTTAATTTTTCATGGTTGACCAAGTGCTAAGTTTGAGGGTTGAAAATGAAAAATGGAGATAAAAACTAAAAAAAACAGTTCAAAAATTAAAAAATAGCAAGCATTTAAATTTTAGATTTGAGATAGAGGGTTTTGATCCTACCTCCACACTGTAAGATGAAGAAATCTGCCGAAGGAGGAAATCAGAATGCTGAAGGAGAAATCTGAAAACCAAATTTCACCTCAAGAGAAAATGAAATCTGAAATTGTTGAACCATATCTGAAATTTCAGCTCAAGAGAATTAGACAACCAAATCTCATGAGCAAAATCATAAATCTCTCCTCCAAAGGACCAAATCGCTCCCCCAATTGGTTAAATCGCCAAGATGGTTGCGCAACTAGCTATGGCATCTCAAGGAAACTTCAAGTCATAAAATAGGTAAAGGTAAAATGAAATAGAGGTAGGTAGATTTTATAATTTGTTTTTGGTTTTTTATTTCTTATTTTTTGATTTTAAGCCTCAATGGGAAAAAAATAGGGGGTGACGCATCAAGAGTTTAGGTCCAAGCTGAGATTTGACAAACCTTAATTGCTTTGGATAATCCTTCGTTATCCTCTTCTTTTACCATCAATGATACAAACTATGTGCTATCTTATAATTTGGGAAGTGATGAAGTCTATTGGAAGTTGTTAAATTGCTTGCCACGTTAGAGTCTAAGTCACCATATTTGAGTCTATTTTTCAAGTGAATAAGAAAAAAATCCTGTATAAGTTGGAGTGCCCAAAAAGTGTGGGAAGAAAATATTATTCTATTTTGATATGGAATATTTGTAATATTTTTGCACTCGTACTTTTTAAAATTACGAAAAATTAGATATCACCATCAAATACATAAATTGTATTATCCACACTGCCACTGTAGCGACTTTATAAAATTTTCCCTATAGAATATTTCTATATAGTAACATTCAGTGTTATTGGGAGCACCCCTAGGGCCCGCTCCCCTTGGAACCGTGCTCCTAGCGGGAGCATCCAGGGAGCGCGCTCCGGATGTTTTTGAGATGCCCCCTACCTTGTTGGGAGTATGATGCTCCCGAAGTCTTCGAGTGCTCTCCCTGAACACTCCCCCATGCTCCCTGTGCGCTCCTTGAGTATGCCTGAACGCTCCTACGCACAAGTGAAAAATACATTTTTTTTTCTAATTTTAAAGTGGAGGTGGGACCTAGGGTAGGTTCAGGGTTTAGGTGAAAGTGAAGATGAAAATAAAGAAGATCCTCCACTTCTCTCTTCCTCATTCTTTCATCTTTATTTGCTTGAACTTAGAGTGGGGAGCTTGGTGACTTTGTCTTCTTGCAGATTTGTGAGAGCTTGGAGAATAGAGCAAAGGAGAGCAAAGGAGAGCTTGGAGGATAGAGCAAAGGAGAGCTTGGAAGAGTGAGCAAAGAGGAGCTTGGGGAGAGAACAAAGGTTGCCATCTATCTCAACTTTCAAGAGCTAAAGAGGTAAGCCCAAATCCCAACTCCCTCCTTTCCTTGTGTTGTTTGTTTGTGGTTTTTTCTTCTTCTCCTACTCTTCCCTGTTCCTTCTAATCCCTCATTTTATTGCAGGTTGTTCATCCAAAACTTGAGGAAAATGGTCTTCTTGTGGTTTATCATTCCTTTTTTTGATTCTCATGGTTTTTGTGGGGACTTGGCATCAAAGGGAAGAAAAGGATAGTGGTCATACTCATAATGACCCACAATATGAAGATGAGGAAGGGTTTGAAGAGGATGAAGAGGACAATCAAAGTGACAAAGCTTCATTGACACCCTTGTGGAGATTTGCGACGAAACTTGAGGGGGGGAAAGGTGGTGGAACCACTAAATTTTTTTGTCATCATGATTGTTGTTAGGAGAACCTTATACCAGTTCATATTCTTGTGTGAGGAGGTATCTTTGTGGAGTAATGGAGAGTGATGACAACAAGGGGGCCATTGGGATCTCAGTTTGCCCTAAGATATCCAAGGAAGAGAGACAAAAATACATAAATATTGAGGAAGCTACACAAAGAAAGCATGGTAAAATACAAAAGCTTCAATCTGATGCATCATCTAGATATTGTGGCAACACATCTCCATCTCCTCATGGTTCTAGAACCTCTAGATCTAGAAGAACAATAGTAGATTTCATTAATATTGGAGGTAGGGATGAGGTGGATGCAAAAGTGGTGTGATTTCTCTATGCTTGTGGTATACCATTTAATATGCTTCACTCCCCCTATTTGCATGATATGGTTTCACTCCCCCTATTGGCATGATATGGTTAAGGCCATCAATGAAGCCCCCAAAGGATACAAGAGCCCCAACTATGAGAAAGCTAGAACTGTGTTACTAGATAGGGAAATAGCAAAATTTCAAAGAGCTCTGAGACGATTTACAAACGAGTGGGGGGACTTTGGGGTATTTATTGTAACCAACGGTTGGACAAATATTAGAAACCTATATTTGATAAATATTCTTGGTGTTTCTACTACTGGTGCAGTGTTTCTTGCAGTGCATGATTCCTCCTCAATCATTGCATTTGCTCAAAACATTTCAGAGTTCTTATAGAAAATCATTAATGACGTCGGTCCTTCTAATGTGATTCAAGTAATCATTTATAATGCAACAAATTGTAAGGGAGCAGGTAAAATCATTGAGTGAGTTCATCCACACATCTTTTGGTCTGGGTGTTTGATGCACACCTTGAACCTTTTGATGCATGATATTGTCAAGCATAAAGAATGTGGATGGGTTAACGACTTGTACAAGAGAGGGAAGCAACTCATCAAATTTGTCATCAGGCATACAAGGGTCAATTACTTTTATGGCACTTACCCTAGGTTGCAATTACTTAAGATTGCAAAAACTAGATTTGCTAGCTATTTCCTCACCTTTAGGTGCCCATTGAAGGTGAGACAAGCTTTGGGTGCTATGGTGATAAGTGATGCATGGGATGAATTGAACATTGATAGAGATGGTGCTAATGTAGTGAGTGAAATTGTTCTTGACAGTCATTTTTGGTCACAGGTTCAATATGTTTTGCAATTCACCAAGCCAATTTATCACATGATTAGGTTTGCAGATTCAGATCGGCCAATCATTGACAAGGTGTATGAGCAGATGGATAGTATGCTAGGGTAGATTAAAGACATTATTCAGCCTAGAGATGTCAACTTGTGTAATCATATTTGTGTAGAGGTGGAAAAACTATGGCAAATTCTAAATATTAGGTGTAAGCACATATGCTAAGGCATGTAGTGGAATATTTAGGTCAAAATCTCCCTTGTACTGAGACGGACCTGCTAAAAACCAGCAAGGAAAAGTTATTAGAATTATCAGAAAATGACATGCAGACACAAATTAAAAGTATAAATTTATATAAGGCTTTTCACGAAAAAATTAGGCACTAAAAAGACGATTTTTTGAGACTTTTTTAGAGACTTAAAGAAACTAACTAAGTCCTCTTTTGAGTATTTCTGTTCGCTGTCCTAAAACAGAAAATTAGAATACTCAAATGACTAGATATTAAGGAAAAACAAACAACAACTTTTACTTAGAAATTTGGCAAGAAAATTCAGAAAATTGCTTAATAAAAACTAGATCTAGACTTAGATTTAGCAATAAACTTAGAAATAGATCTAGATCTTGCATGCAAACACTAGAAAGAAGATAATAACTTGAAATTTAATCTATTTATACATGCAATCCAAGAAAGAGAGAAAGAGGAAGATTTTTTTTTGATTTTGTGGAGCCTTTTGCTTGAGCCTCAAGAACCCTTGGGCAATGGAGTCTTTCTCTGGTGTGAAGAAGAGGGATGAAGGTTTTCTGAAGTGCTTTAAGAGAAAGCAAGGGAGCAAACAAGCTCCTTTGGATCTCCAAAAGGTTGGTCTTTCACGCTCTAAGCTTCTCGCAAGTACCTGCAAACAATGGTGTTTCCTACAAGAGAGACTTTGTTCCACGTTAGTTTAAACAAAAACCCAACATGAGAATATGAGCATCAAATGCATTAAACAAATATATAGACTAGCAAACAAGTAGAACTATATATTCTAATTGGATAACAATATTCTTACCACAACCACCATGCAAATACAAGAAAGAAACTTGAAATGATATTACCTCATAAGCTAACAATCCATCCACACATGTGAGACCAAACACCAAATATCGACCTCCAAAGTCTTTGATTCAAGAGCAAAATTATACAAAAAGATCAAGTCGCCCAAGCTCCAACTGGAATGAAGGGAGGAGGGTC
>ML808799.1:49004-59691 GCA_009831015.1 Picea engelmannii
TTTCCCCCAAAGAGCTCAAATATTTGAGCTTTTCCTCCCACAATCTGCTCAACTCCCCGCTACAAATCCCCCTTATCCCTCTTCCATGTTTTCGACCAAAGGAAACCAGATCATCTCGTCCCTATGCACCTTGTTGGGTTATTATTCGGATCAGTGGGTAGATGAACCCATTTTGTATTTTTTGTCTATTTTCTCCAGCGATGAGAAGCCCACTACCCAGTTTGACTTCAACACGTTCCTGACGAATAATATTCACGAACAGTTTGTCAATTTCGTCACGGAAGGCATGTTCCAGTATTCTGCAATACTGGCATACTTGTTCATTTTCTTTCAAGCGAACAAATTTACATTTTCCATGTAGAAGATGGACGGAGATGGAAAACCCCAAGAAGTAACCGCATGGACCTCCCTGCTCAAGCATAACTCCATGGAGTTCAGTTTCAAGCAGTTCATCGATCAATTCTACCACCCAATGGTAAGTATGCTTAGCGGCAGGCACGAACCTAGGATAAATGATGAAGTTTAGAGGATCTTTCATCTCTTGGATCACACAAATATTGGTGATTGGTATTTATACCAAAATTACACTGAGATCATAATATATGGGTGCGATTTGGCACCGTATAAGCTGCCCAAATACCTTCCTGTCGGAATTTTTGCTTTGGAGTACATAAGGTAGATGATAAACTCTAATGATATTCACTTTGTGTCACTAAAGAAAAATCAACAGCTCAGAATCAAAGGGCAGATTGGCTCTTTCATCTGCAATAATCGTGGCATTGGAGAGGAAGCAGACAGGCTGCTGAAGGAAATGAAGTTCGTCATGAGTTTCACATGGCACTACAATCCATGTGGGATTATCTCCGAGATGAGGGTGAAGAACAATAATATCCCATATGTCCATGAATCTAGGCCCGAAATTGAGAAATTTGCAAATCAGACAGGATGGGAACCAAACACTTTGGTCGAAGTAGAACAACAGGACCCCTCGGCCACAGTGTCACTAACAACCACACCAAATGCAATGAAAGAGGAAAGGCCTAGGCAAGATTTGTCACCTCCTGTCACTGAGGTATCATCAGAAGAATTCCAACTACATACCAAGAGGCCCAAAACTAGTACAGCTCCCGACCCGACTGGGGAAAAGGAAATTCCATCTACTACAGTGACAAAGGTTGACAGGCCACCCCTTAGTGCAAGCCTCCATCATATCATAACCTCAGTATTGCAGAAGAAATCTATAGATTCTCCATCAACCACCCAGCCAGGCAAGATAGGACCAAAGATGAGTATATTTGAGAAATACGATCTGATAAAGAAAAATAATCAAACTTTGACAGGCAACACTTGCGCCCAGTTCTGGAAGCAGACGTCAACTGCACAACACAGGCTGCTATCGGCGTTTGACACTGAGAAGGGTAGAATTCACATGGAATTTCTCCAAGCACAGGTTCCGGATCCAAAGGTAATCACTGATTACAAAAGAGCCACATTTGAATTCCAAACTAAGGACGTGCATCCGGCCGATCAGATGGATCTGCAAAAACAAACAGGAGATATGGTTTTCTATACACTAGCACATGCTTCCATGACTGCGTCCAAATTGCAAGTGTCCCTGAACAACGTCCAAACACAGTTGAAGTTGGAGAAGATATCATCCTTTGCCAAGCAAAACAAGATCAAAACTTTGGAGGAAGGGGTCCTCCAGATCGGTTACGATCCTTCAAATGTGAAAGCAGCCAAGGAGATGATTAAGAAGAAAAATGCTGACATAGCCTCCTTAAGGAAACAACTGAAACTGCCACCAACAGAGGATTCATGGGTGAAGGAAATAGCAGAGACGAAAGGAGAAAAAGTTGAAATGCTCAAACTACTCATGGAGCAGAATGCACAACTAAAGGAAATGGAAGCTGAGATGGAGAAGCTAGTAAATGAGAAAGAACAATTGAAGCCAATGGAAGTCATTCCATTGAGTGCAATTAAACTTTCGGGAGTGAGCACAACATTAGTAACAAAAGTCCCATCGGAAACTTCACTGACATCCCTGGAAAAGACAGCTGAACTGGCCAAATCAATGGAAGAGATGAACCTGCAGGAAACAGAGATTAGTAGGCTCAAAAAGGAGATTGAGAACCTTCAGGAACTCAAATATTCCTATCATATCAGCCTCTCTAAGGAAAATCAAGTATCAGACCATCTCAAACAAGAGTTACAGCAGCTTTGAAAGCAAACAGTGGCGGGTAAAACTTTGGCCGAAGTCAAAGAAAGTGTCTGGACAGACATCACCCAGTATGTGAACGAGATATGGCCAATGATACAGATCATGTTTGAGCAAAATGAATTGGTATAGAGAATCAAACAGGCCATTGAAAAGATCAGATCGGAATTGGGAGAGATGCCCACACAGGCTAATGAAATCATCAAGTTCCTAAATTCTAAGACTAGGGAGGAGCTGGAAGAGCTGAAAATTGAGGATAGAACAGAGACCATCCTTGAGTTCAAGAGAGTTTTGACCAAGAGAGGACTGATGCCTCAGCTGGAGGAAAAGGTTTAGGTCATGGAACTAGGGGTACAAAGGTTTTTCAGTAATATTGAGGCTCTACAGAAGAAAGATCTTCCTGGTCTGAAGGTGATTAATGACAAACTGATGACACTCCTAGACTACAAAAAGAGATTGGCCGATGTGGCTAAGGACAGTTCAATGTTTTCAGGAATCCAAGGTAGCATCACCGGCAAGGCATTTCTAGATGCACTTCATTTGGACATCAGTATTCAGCATGAGATTTGATACATCTTCATCACCAAAACTACCTTCGTCAAGTACATAGAAATGGATGAAGTTTATCGAAGGCTACTCAAAGTCAATGTTCCAAGTCATCTTCGATGGGGAGAACTTTGTGATATGATCAAGTAATGGATGAGTTTCCCCAGCCTATTCATTTTTCTAGTCAGATGAGGTCGTGCAGAGGCCTCACCAACGGTCCACCCAGAAATCAGCATGCAGTTGCGACACATCATCAAGTAGTTCCTAGATTTTTGTAATTTGTTAAGTTAGTTAGGCTAAAAATAGATTTACCACATCCTGATCTTTGATGATAGGATTGTTTGTAATTTTGGGTTATAAATACTTCATCTTTCAAAGTATTGAGGTTTGTTGATCTTCACTCCCTTCAAGCTATCAGACTGTAATAGTTTTGAAGAGATCTTCCATTAATACAAAGAGTCACTTTTACAGGATTCTTGCGTGTATTCACTGGTGATGTTTTTCTCTCTAAGTTGAATGTTATTATCTCTTTGTTATCATACTATTTTCTAAATCTAATCTTTAGGAGTAATGAACATTGTAGGATTTATCTCGTATACCGTGTTTCAGACTCAAAAGATTTTAGTGTTTTATCTTCTGGTTTTTTCAATAAAGAAATTCTTAACTGCTTCTTTGCTAAAATTATCTTTCTCATCTTTTCTGTTATTCCTCATTTATGCTATTGAAGAATACAATGATTATATTATCTCTCCCTGTGAAAGGTTTTCTTTGTTTTTCTGGTTTGGATTTTATTTTTAAGACACATACCCCATAGCCCAATGGATGTGTAAACTATCTCAGCCAACCCGACAAACATTACATCAACAAAACCAACTTATTTGTTTACCTAGCCTAATATTTTAAAATTTGAAACATATCTAAATCATATAGAGAGATCCCTCTCTGAAGTTGGAAGGGCTAGATCCCAGCTTCAAAAGTGGTTGGATAAAGTTACCTTTTGTATATTTCTTCTCTTGTCAACCTCTAGGAAATTTACAGAGCGTTAAGATAGTGGTGACTCCACTGGGGAAAGAACTAAAAATTTATAACCTTATGTCTTCTTTTCCCTAAAAGAAAAGTTTGTTCCTGAAATATTGCAAATCTGAGAAGGAAGTAATGTTCAGAGGTTGATTAACACTTGTACATAGTATTTTCAGATTCGTAAAACTAAAAAGTATATATAAAAAATCAAAAAGAAATTTGGCTCCCAAGAAAGTTTATACTCGATCTCATCTAGACCCAGAACCTACGATAGTGACAGATAATCCAGAATGGTTTCTCAGGAAAAATACCATTGCTGAAGGTTCATTAAGTCATACTCCCTCTCATAAGTCCCTTTCTTTTTCAAGAGAGCTTGTTTCTTCTCAAAACCCCGACTTTGACACCCTTTCCGGAAAAATCTTGTTTAGGACAAGATCCGATAGTTTTGTGACTGAAATCATTCTCGACCCAACCGTCTTGCAACCCCAGAATCCTGAAGTTCTATCTCCCATTGCTAAACCACAAACCACTCACATGGTGCTAGCCAGTCCCTCTTCGTCCTCACCTTCGGTCACTACCTCACCTATTATCCAGTTTGTTATCCCACCCCCACCACCTATCATGGCAGCTAGATACGCTCCCTTGGTGTTGGCCTCACCTCTTCATGCTATGCCCCAAGACTATCAAATGAGACTCCCACAGTTTGACGGAACAGGACCCTTGAATGCCCAACAACATGTTGATAAAATGAATGATTATTTTGACCTGCAGGAAGTAGATGAGGTTGATGTTCAAATGAGATTGTTTGCCCAAATTTTGACAGGTGACGTTAAGAAATGGTATAAAGGTTTACGTGCCACCTCATTCCTTGAACTTACCGCATTTCAAAGGATTTTTCTAGACAGATGGGAGGTAAAGAAAAACCCTCTCCAAATATTCTCAGAATACGAAAATATCATAAGAAATCAAGGTGAGATAGTGCAAGATTACTGCACCCATTTCAATAACCTGTACAACGCAATTCCAGCCGAAATCAAACCTCCACAGGGTCTGGCATTGATAAAATTACCTAATGGTTTTGACATCAATATGTCATACCAACTAAGAGAAAGAAATTCTACCACCCTGGAGGACATGCAGAAAAGCGCAATAAGTGTGGAGGCCAATTTGTTGGAAAAAAGGGCACGACAGAGGTCAGAGAGGAGAGTCACAATTAAAGAGGAACCTTCCACATCAACCTCCAATTCCAAATTGGATTCCTTGGCTAGAGCAATGGAAAGAATGATGGAGAGACTTACTATATCATAAAGAAACCCTCCGAGAGAAAACCCGTCAGCTCCTCAGTTTCAGAATCCTAACTTCAGAAGAAACCCTCCTCAAATCAGACAGAGAGATCCTAGGGATCAAAGAGAGCAGAGAGGTCCAGATTAGTAGATCGTGCCTCCTCTATAATAAAATTATGCTGATGAAGGAGAGGAAGTGATTGAGGCACTAGAGGATACTGATATAAATCTCATGGGCATTCACGATAATGAAGCTATTTTCCTTACCCAAGAAGAGAAAGAACTCTTTCTTCTCAATCAAACAAAAGTAAGTGAAGAAGTTGAAGACACTGAACGGCAGGCATTCGAAAATGCCATTTTGGAGGTACACCGGTAGTATAATATGCGAAGTAAAAAGACAGAAGGGAGTTCCCCCAAAAAGGTGATTGAAACAAATAAGGTAGTCGAAACCAAAAAAACTGCTGAGCCTTCTGCCGAAAAGATTCCTGAGAAGAGTAATGTCAAGGTCCAAGCAAAAAGAAACCTTACTATTCTAAAAAGATCATCGCAGCTCGAGGTTTCACCTATTAATCCACCAAGTACTTCTAGACATAAGAGTGTGGTGGACAAACCAGAATTGATGAGCCAAGGCAGAGCTCCTACACCTTTCAGCCTCGAAGGGGAATTAGCCAAAGTAAAAATTCCCATTCCACTTTCTGAGTTGATGAACAAAGACGCTTATCATTCACAGGTGATTAAAGTACTGACCATTGAACCTGACATAGGCATGAAGGCCTTAACCGTTGGATCAACGAATCATTCAGACACCTTAAACCTTACAGATGATCAACCTGAAATTCAGTTCGGACCTGAAGTGGATGGCCAAGCCAATAATGGGGCTGTCACTCCTTTTTACATCACTCTAAATATACATGACCTGATCCTACATAATGTTATGCTGGATTGAGGTGCTTCCCATAATCTGATGCCTAAAGCAGTGATGGAGAAACTGGGACTGGAGGTCACCAGACCTTACAAAGATCTACAATCATTTGACTCTAGTAAAGTTAGATGTATTGGTTTGATCAAGGACCTATGTATCACCCTGGTTCAGATTCCTGCAAAGAGCATGGTCATGGATGTGGTAGTTGCAGACATCCCCCCGAAGTATGGAATGTTGTTATCCCGGTCTTGGGGGGATAAGTTGAGAGGTACCATGCAGCTGGATATGTCGTATGCCACTGTTCCCGTTTTCGGGTAACAAAGAAGGCTATACAGAGAAACATTGATGAAGTACATGGTCAGTACCCAAGAAAAACCACACAACTATCCTCTTTACTCTGTGCATTCTGACCTGGATTATTTTATCCTGTATAATGATGGTGACATGGGAGAGAAAATCACTCAACTAGGAGAAGATACATCTGGTCCAGACGAAGGCCAAGAAATCATCGAGGTAGAAATAAAGAAAAATGTGATAACTGAAGAATTACCACTAGACTTCTGGAGCATGGATTTTGATGGAGCAGTAAGCAAAGAAGGAGCTGGAGTAGGTGTTTGGCTACACAATCATAGATCCAGGTATTCAGAAAACCATTCTTACAAATTGAATTTCCAATGCACTAACAATATCTCCGAGTATGAATCCTTGATGCTCAGTCTGAAACTTTTAAAAAGGGTTGGTGCCAAACAGATTATGGTAAGAGGTGACTCTCAGTTGATAATAAAGAAAATCAAAGGTGAGTATGTTGCGAAACAACCACATCTTAGAGCTTATAGGAATGTTATTCGTTATGCCCTCAGGTGTTTCACTGAAGTCGATTTGCAGGTAATGCCTAGGGGACAGAATATTTTGGCAGATGGATTGGCTACATCAGCAGCCACATGTAAAATTCTTTTTCGTTCAACTCGCCCATACATGATAGAAATGAAGTGCAGACCAATTGTTCCCGACAACATCGGGTATTGGCAAGTATTTGGTAATGATGATCATATTGAAGACTTTCTGCAGTGTAAAAATGATTTTGAATGTACAAATATAGATTTAGAGAATGAAGATGAAAATGTAAATAGATCTGATTTCGAAAATGATAGTGTAAATAGATTAGATTCAGGAGAGTTAGGTGATGATGAGATGGAAAATGAAATTTTGCATTTGAAAAGTAATGTTTTACCTAGGGGCTTAGTTCCTTTAGAGGAATTGCTTGATTTTAATGATGTAGCCAAAAAACCGAAAATTGAAGCTAGTGGACAAGAAGTAGAAGATTGTAATATAGGGACCGAAGGAAAACTCAGGATGGTCAAATTGTCCAAATCATTACCCCGTGAGCGAAAACTCAAATACATTGAGCTATTCAAGGTATATTCAGATGTGTTTGCCTGGGGTTATGAGGACTTGAAAGCTTATGATACCAGCATCATACAACATAGGATTCCAATAAAATAAGATAAAAAATCGTTCAGACAGAAACTTAGAAGAATCAATCCCAAGTTACTCCCTCTGATAGAAAAGGAAATTAAAATAATGTATGATTCCAAAATCATAGTCCCGTTACGGTTTTCCAAATGAGTCTCAAATTTGGTCCCAACACATAAGAAATCTGGAGAAATCAGGCTTTGCATTGATTTCCGAAATCTGAATAAGGTCTCCCTGAAGGACAATTACCCCTTGCCAAAAATGGACCACATACTACAAAGGGTAGTCGGATCCAGTCGAATCTCTTTGCTGGATGGGTTCTCGGGTTATAATCAATTTCTCGTTCACCTAGATGACCAAGACAAAACCGCTTTCACCACACCATGGGGTAATTTCATGTATGTGAAAATGCCTTTCAGTTTGATGAACGTAGGAGCCACTTTCTAGAGAGCGATGGACATCGCCTTTGTGGAAGAATTAGGCAAATTTATTGTCATCTATCTGGACAATGTGACTGTGTTTTCTCAATCTGATGATGAGCACCTATGACATCTCAGACAAGTTTTTAAGAAATGCAGGAGATTTGGGATCTCTTTAAATCCTAAGAATAGCCTTTTCGGACTAGAGGAAGGCAAACTGCTAGGGCACATAATCTCTAAGGATGGAATCAAAATAGACCCTAGCAGAATCGAAGCCATACAAAAACTAGAACACCCAAGAAACATCAAAGAATTACAGTCTTTTATCGGAAAAATAAACTTTCTACGAAGATTCATACCCAACCTGGCTGAGCTCCTCCGAAACATTACAAATATGTTAAAAAAGGATGTAAAAATAAAATGGGACACCGAATCCAGGTAGTCTTTCAAACAAGTCAAACAAGCACTTACACAGGCCCCCATCTTAATCAGTCCTGACTTTACCAAGGATTTCTATATTTTTTCTTTCGCCTCTGAACATACCATTGCAACAATATTACTACAGAAAAACAACGAAGGGTATGAACAACCCATAGCCTTTTTCAGTAAAGCTTTAAGAGATGTTTCTTTGAGTTATAAAATAATGGAGAAACAAGATTTTGCCTTGGTAAAATCCATAAAATATTTTAGAGTATACATTCTCCATTCCCACACCATTGCATATGTTCCGAATGCAGTAGTAAAAGACATTTTAACCCAAGACAATCCGAACGGAAGAAGGGGAAAATGGATTGCTGTCATTTTAGAATATGACATAGAGATTAAGCCTACGAAACTAATTAAAGGTCACTGTTTAGAAAAATTAATGTCTGAATCAAATTTCCATGCTCTTGACATTAATTTCTTAGCTGCAGCAGACGAACAGGGCGAGCAGTCGACTCCAAGCGTGAGAGAGGTATTTCTCAACTCTCCATGGTACGCAGACCTAATATTTGTTTTTCATAATTTACAAGCTCCCCCTGTTCTGACTAAGACTAAAGATAGGTTTTTGAAGTTGAAAGCATTAAAATTTTGCATTCTAGAAGGCAATCTGTATTGGAAAGATCTTGGAGGTATTCTGTTAAATTGTTTATTGAAAGTTGAAGCTGACAAAGTATTACAAGAATTTCATGCAGGAGATTCTGGTGGCCATATGAACTGGAAGACTACGGCCAACAAAATCCTCAGAGATGGATTCTATTGGCCAAATTTATTCGTCGATGTACATAATAAAGTGACTTCATGTCATCAATGTTAGTTGTTTGAAGGAAAAAGGAAACTTCTTCCTCTACCCCTGAAACCGATCTCGGTCGAAGCCCCTTTCCAACAATGGGGATTGGACTTCATTGGAGAAATACACCCCCCTTCTTCAGGCCGACACAGGTGGATTCTTACTGCCACAGATTATTTTACAAAATGGATCGAAGTAGTACCAAGCAGGCAAGCCATTGATTCTGTCATTATTAAATTTCTTGAAAATAATATATTGTCTCGCTTTGGATGTCCTAGAAAGATTATAACTGATAATGCAGCTGCTTTTTGATTGAAGAAACTCATAGATTTCTGCGACCGGTACCATATTAGTTTGGGACATTACATAGCTTATGACCCTCAAGGGAATGGGTTGGTGGAATCCTCGAACAAAACCCTGGTAAATATCATCAAGAAAACGTTACAGGAAAACAAGAAGTCGTGGCATAACAAATTGGTTTTCGCACTATGGGCTGACAGACTGACCACAAAAAGGTCAATTAGTATGTAACCATATCAACTCGTCTATGGCACGAAAGTAGTTTTCCCCACTTCCTTAGGAGTCCCTGTCATGAAATTGCTCCAAGACATACAAGCCGAACCAAATGACTCACAAAGAAGGATCAATCAAATGATCCATTGGCAACAGTCTAGGGAAGAGGTATACAACAAAACCCAGGTAGTCCAAGAAAGCATTGAGAAGATTTTTGACAAAAGTACCAAGGAAGATGATTTTGAGCTAGGAGATTTGGTGTTGAGGTGGGATGCACAAAATGAAGACAAGGGAAAGAATGGAAAATTTGATAGTCTGTGGAAGGGACCATACATAATTCAAGCATTCAGAGTAAATAAGGCTTTCTTGCTAAACAACACTGATGGGACAGATCTGCCAGGAGGACCTATAAATGGCAGAATGTTGAAGCATTATTTACCACCTCAGTAGAGACTCGAGGTTACACTCTCCATTGTACATACCATTTTTATTTTTCGCCTTCATTTTTTGAGTGAATAACTTTAGTCAGTTAGTTGAAACCTGAAGAGAAGGCCCAAAGCTGTTGACCACTGTTTTTCCATTTGTTGAGAATAAAACCAATCAAACAACAAAGGCGACTAGGGAGGAATTTTTAGAAAATCAGGAACCAGGATTCTTGGCACTTCACAAGGAAAGTACCATCCCTAGGTGGAGCCGCTGTTATCACCCTATAAATTGTAGTATCAACTGGTGACTAGAATATTATCTCTCTCTAGTGTTTTTGTTGACAAATGATATTTCATTCTGCAAATAATTTGAAAAAGAAAAAAGAAAAAGAAAAGAAAAAAGAAAAAGAAAAGAAAAAAGAAAAAGAAAAGAAAAAAGAAAGAAAAGAAAAGAAAAAAGAAAGAAAAGAAAAAGAAAAAGAAAAGAGGGCATAAAAGAATTTCAATAAAAGCCCCATGCAATAATAGTGACTTGGTCCATACCTTTCAAGCATGGCCAAGTTCTTTTTAAATTGATGTTGATAGGATTAGTGAATAA
>ML808799.1:72587-112021 GCA_009831015.1 Picea engelmannii
AGTAAAGGTATGTATTTTATGTGTTAGTTTGAGGATTATTTCATCGATGATATGGCACATGATTAAGGCATGTTTTTTATAATGTTATTTTCCACCTAATAATTAGGTTATTATAACATAAATATCACCTATCCAATCCAACAACATTCACCACTTCTTCCCTGATATTCTAGCCTAATTTCCACTTGGTCGCTCGTATCCTTCATTGAGGGTGCGACTGAAAAGGGTTTAGTCACACTTTTCCTTCTTTGGGGTAGAGAAAAAATGGTTTGGTCACCTTTTTCCTTCATTTAGGGTGTGACCAAAAGGTTTTTTCACTTCCTATGGCTTTCCAAAGGGAGGTCAGTCACTCTGTCTATGTGTGTAGGTTGTGATCGAGCCTAGAAGCTCTTATTTTTGGATTTGGTTTCGACGGATGAGATATCCCACTGATTTATTGGTGTTTAGCCTCAAGAAGGATTACATTATGATATTGAGAATATTATCCCAATAACTATATTTCATTATCCTTAAATCCATATAAGAACCAAGCCATTTAGCATAGGGAGGGGGAGGAAAGAGCTAGCAAGGTTACTCTGGTGATTTCGTTGCAAGACTTGGGCAAGCATCTTGGAAGGAGACCATTTCATCAAATTCTCATTTGTAATTTGTAATATTTATTATTTGATTAATAGAATATATATTGGTGTTTCCCTCTACTCAATTGTTCATACAAGTTTATGTATTCATTGATAGAGAATTAGTATAATTATGTGTTATGATATACTATTAGATCTGTTGTTAATCCATGCATGATTTATTTGATATTTGGGAGGATTTCATCTTCTTTGGTGGTTTTAATGTATGAATCATATCTAGTAACATCCTTATTTTATGTCTCTATTCTTGTCCTAGGTGCTGGTAGAACCTAAGGGAGTTCAACTCCTGTAGGGTGCAAAATCCCTAATCTATTGTAGGGATTTTGCACCCTGCAGGAGATGAACTCTCTTAGGTTCTACCAAAACCTAAGAAGGGAATAGAGACATAAACTAATGATGTTCCTAGATATGATTCATACATCAAAACCATCAAAGAAGATGAAATCCTCCCAAATATCAAAGCAATCAAGCATGGATTAAAAACATATCTAATAGTATATCAAAACACATAATTATACTAATTCTCTATCAATAAATACATAAACTTGTATGAACAATTGAATAGAGGGATATATCAGTATATATTCTATTAATAAAAGAATAAATATTACAACTTACAAATTAGAATTTGATGCAATGATCTCCTTCCATTCTCCTTTCCCAAGTCTTGCAACCAAATCCGTAGAGTAACCTTGGTAGATCTTTCCTCCCCCTCCCTATGAGAAATGGATTGGTTCTTATAGGGATATAGGGATAAGGCCATATAGTTAATAGGATAATATTATATATCTCATAATGGAATCCTTCTTGAGGCTAAACCATGAGAAATCAGTGGGAGATATCATCTGTCGAAACCAAATCCAAAAATAGGAGATTCTAGGCTCGATCGTGACCTATACACACTGACAGAGCGACCAGTTTCCCTTTGGAAAGACATAGGGATTGACCGACCCTTTTTTTCACATCCTCAATGAAATAAAAATGTGACAAAACCATTTGGTATCCCCCCCAATGAAGGAAAATTGTGACCGAACCCTTTTTAGTTGCACCCTCAATGAAGGATAAGAGAGACCAAGTGGAAATTAGGCTAGAATATCAAGGAAGAAGTGGTGAATGTTGTTGTATTGGATAGGTTATATTTAGGTGATAATAACCTAATTATTAGGTGGAAAATAACATTATAACATATTCCCCCTAAAGTGTGAGGTCAGAAGAGGTGTCTGATGGCTGAAACACTTTATAAATCAAGTCACAGAGCTTTGGGAAAAGAAGCTTGGAGAATAACATTTCCAGTCCTGAAAAAAAATGATCGTCGAGGTGGGAATACCCATGCTCAGTAAGAAATACAAGACCATATCTTCCATAAATACACTGTGGATCCATGCATTACACAAGTAATCGGATGATGGCCACAACATAATACACCGTGGATCCATCAAGAACTAATCATGACTCGAACATGGCCATGAAAGTATACATTGTGGATCCATGCAAGATGCAAGTGAAATCATAGCCATGACCAAGTACAAATTTGGATCTATGTGACATCACACAAAGAAGCAAGATTACTCAATAACTAAGAAATCGATGAAGTTCTCATGAATATTCTCCACCCCTTCTTGGGAAAGAATGTCATCTAACAGGAGGGTGATCTTTCCCAAGGTATTTGTCCTTAATCGAAACAGTATGGATCTATGACATGCGAATAAATGAGCTGATGTCGAGCATGGTAGAAACCATATGATTATTAGACATTAATGTATACCATTAATATACATGAGGGAATCCACTAATGATGATGATGGAACCCAAGATACCTAGTACAATCTAAAAAGTATGAGTAAAGGAGTTGACGTTGAACACTCGTAGATTCATTTGATAGGATCCAATGATGTAAACCCACTGTAAAAATGTAAGGAGACTTGCCACTGATGTGTGCAAGTCCCAGGGTACTCATGGGTTTCTATATTTCAATCATGGATAATGAGAAGGAATTGACAAGGTGAAATCTATCAAAGGAGGGCCTTGATATATCCCCTATCAATTGACATGAAACATATAAATATAGATGATGTGAAAATAATAATGGAGTGCAACTAACACAGGGATGGATGGGAAAGGGGAAAAAAGGGACTGCATGTGGATGACATAGAGAAACTTCCCTTGAACAAGTATGCACCACAAATGGCTTGACTCGGTAGCATTAACTCAGATGAATACCATAATAATTGGTCATGGACCGATGAGTGGAACGTGACACAATGATGGGAGTGGTGGTCGATGAGAGAGAATGGATGACTCGAATGTTATATATGATGATATAACATGCACATTGAGAAAGGGAGACTCAAAGTAGTAATGACTACAAGATAATGAAGACAATAAGATGGAAAAACCCTCTAAAAACTCCCCACCATGATTGGCAAGTACCTCTTTCTAGTTTTATGATATTGAGGAGGATAATATATTCTTGATATAGCTAATCTGACGATGATTCCCTTGACATATTTTTAACGAACCTGAAGAAGGAGGGGCTCGGTCCCATGTGTGGGTCCTTCAATGTAAAGTTTAACAAGCCCCAAGAAGGTAAACTTGATGGAATTTTCAAGTTTAGAGAGTCTGAAAAGTTCATAAAGAAGACTCCACAATGAAATATTTCTTAAAGTTAGTCTCCAGGGTCTGGAAAAGTATAAAACAATACCTAGGAAAACTCTTCTAACCATAATGGATAGTGTTATCACCAATTCTTGCAATGGGGTGTTTTCTCTCTAGATTCGATCCCATGGCATAAAATGTGAAGAAATGGGGCTTAAAAACCCATCAAATGCATTTTATCCAAGGTTACAGCCATGAGAGAAATGCACAACATGCAGAATAAATCCATTTCAGGTTAAAAATGAAAGAAGGTGGGCGGCTTCATTATCCAATGGTGAGGATTCATCAATGGATCAGATCGATGACTAGTGGGTGATCATGATCACAAAGTTGAACGAAGCTTAGCACAGGAGATAATGCCCATATCATTGAAATGATCGAGGTCGTCCAACCAAGGGGACAGGTGGCGGTAGATTAAGCATGTCGCGAAATCAAGTTTCGGGAGTTTTGGAGGCAGAGTTCTTAGAACTCGTGATACGCGAAGTGTCGATGCCCTTGGAAGGTATAGCCCCGAGACATAGCCAAAGAATATATGGAAGAGCTAAAGGGAGGATCTAACACAAGTTAATTCCCATCGTGATTTCAACAACTGGGAGTCTGAAGGACAAGGGGTCGACTCCTCCCCATCGTCGATACGTGAAATGCAAGCCATGGGAGTTGGGCCCATGGTCTTAGCACCCGGTGACATCAAGAAGGCCTGGGGACAAGGGGCTAGTGCTCATCGCTTAGTCGGATTTTTGTATTGACGAGGGAGAAAATGTGGCCATCCGTCTTGAATCAAATATGGTCGTCGATATCAGGGTATATGATTTAGCAAATCCGGGCATCGATGATCCTGGAGGCAAGGGGTGTGGGAACTTCCGAATTTGGAAACCTTAAAATTTTGTGGAGAATACGCGTACGGTCATGACCCCAAGGTCATGTGGAGTGGGGCCAAAGAAGTGGAGGGCCAGATGGAAAAGTTTGTTTAGTGAAATAGATCATGGTCGTTGGGTTTTTAAAGCCAATCTAGCCATCAATATGGACAATCATTTCATGATTTTGGGGATCAGGAAATTTGAAGGCAGGGAGAGTAAAAATCCCCGAAAGAAGAAGTCCCAAAACATCTTGGGAGGTTATTTTTGGCCCATGGTATTAGACTGAGGTCAGGTGGAGCAACAGAAAGAGCCATGAAAAGGGCCAAAATGTCGGTTAGCCATAGAGAAGGGGTCACCATGTTCTCCAGGTGCCAAATCGTCTCGGCCTCCTCTGATCCCAATGGAGAAATTAATGGAGGTAGGTGCTGGTAGCTTCAACTTCAGCTCAACCATGAATCAAAAGCCAGACATGACTGGCTGGGGGGGGTAGAGAAGTCTGCCCAAGGTCTCCCTATCATAAAAAAATTCATGCAAGCCATGCCAAGTTAAGGTGGCATCTGATGAAGGAATTTTGGCCAAGTCTGACTAAAGAGACACCACGCCCTGAGAGTTCGAGGACTTCTGTTGATTAGGGGAATTTCTGAGTATATACGGGGAGTTTTGTAATTTGGAAAGGGGGATGGTAGAGCTACGCTCCCATTTTTAAAGTTTCAATGAGGCCTCTGGTTCTTTGGTTATGCTATGTATTTTGAGATTTATTTTCTAATGAAAGTCATCCCTTTTCCATCCTTTGTAAATGTTGTGTTAAAACACTCGGAATTGGAGGATCCATTCGAGGGTGTCTATGTTGTGGTTATGTTTGTTTGATCATAGAAATATTATCACCAGTTTTAAGCAGTTTCCTATGTTATCTTTTCCCTCTTACACTAAGTAACTCGGAATTGGAAGATCCATTCGAGTTGTTACAGTAGCATTGTGATGTAGGTTTGATCACTGTACTTTTTTAACTGTGTCATTTAGGAACATTTCATTGTCCTATTTTTATTCTCTAAGTTGTTGGAAGGCCATATGCCCATAACAGTCTCATTCACCATTCTCACCAAGTCTTCCCTCTACTCATTTTAATCTCAAGTTACTGATGGAAGTTAGATCAAGACCTCCCTTGTTCATGCATAGTCTGGCCCAGTTTTTTGAGTTAAAGCGATACTCTCCTTGGTCTAAACCCATTCGACCACCCCAATTTATTCATTTGTGACATACAAAACTGATGGGTATCAGGCTTACCTCTGTTGCAATCCAGAGGTGACTTCTGGTGCTAACAGATAGGGTGTTCCTTTTTTTTAAATAGCCTGAAGAGAGAAAAAGAGAGATAAACTATCGCTCAAAAGACATTCTTTATAATTTAATTTAACGAGCATGAAAGACAACAATATTGATTGGAAATATTTTCATTTTTTAATGAGTTTGAAAAGATCTTAAAGAGTTCTCCATAATGAGGTCATTTTTCGTAATCAGTCTAAGGAGGCTGGAAAAGGGGTAAACTATCACTCAAAAGACACCCTTTCTATCCTTTTAACAAGTGTGAAAGGAAAAAATATCACTCAACAGTATTTTCATATTTAGAGAGTCTGAGAAGAGATTAAAGGAGACTCCAAAGAGTTCCTTTTTGATAGAGATTTGACAAGTCCCAAAAAGAGATAAAAGTATACTCGGTAACCTATTCTCATGTATTAACGAGCATAAAAAATAATAAAGACTAAGCTCGGTAACATATTCTCATGTATTTACAAGCACGAGAAAGAACAAAGACTAAGCTTCAAGAGTGGTTTCATTTTTACATAAGATTGAAAAAAAGTAAAACTATGCTTGGGAAGGTTTCATTTTTTTTTGCGAGATTGAAACTAGAAAACTAATTTTGCTCAACACTTCCCAATGGAAATTCCAAAGGTGGGTAGTTGGTAATTTTTACCCAGCTTGTGAAGCTAGCAAATTAACTCCATAATGATAACCAAAGGCTAGATACATGCCCCCCAAGATTCGTTTCATCCACCAACTCTTCTCCTATCACCAATTTATATACCTAATAGACTCCTAGTTACTAATAGGAATAATGTTTAGCAGAGAGGGAGAAAACAATATCAACTAACCGAGGTGGATGGACTGACGTTTCAATTATGAGTTGTAATGGAAGACTGTACTCAATGGAAGAGGTTAGTGTTTCATTTGTTAATGAGCTTGACACGGGAAAAGAACTATGCTCATAAGGGTTTGTTTCATTTTTTAATGAGCTTGACACATGAAAAGAACTATGCTCGTCAATCGGTTTCATTTTTTAACGAGCTTGAAATTGAAAATAAATTATTGTATTTGTTGGTTTGGATCTCTATACCTCTGTTTCATTTTTTAGTGAGCTTGAAGTAGAAATGGGAACCATGCTCATGGCTATCATCTTGATCATGGATTCCAAGAGGATAAAACTACGGAAAGAATACATGTCAAGGGACAAACCTTGATCATGGCTTCCAAGATATCTTCCCTAGATGGAAGAACAACACTCTCGAGGGAATACATGTTGAGGAGTGTGATAGGGGTTGGGAGAGTAGGCTCTAAAATCCCTATTGAAGATATCACCATGTCAACTACAAGATCTAAGTCAGAACAAGGGAGAAATTTCTTCTCATTCAGAGTGGAATGCATGGGACAAGTTGCCACATAATTGACCTATGTCGAGGTGGATGACGATGGCATATAAGGACCATTTAGGGTAGTTGGATGGTTGGCCATCATATGAGGTAAAATTAATGAAATATGGTATATGGTAACTATGTCTCCATTATGAGCGAAACACATCACTCGAAAGAGTGTGGACACAAAATCTTTCATGGCATAAACATAGTCTCTCATGAGGAGAAAATTAAAGTCCAAGGGGTCGTGAACTACCATCACATCAATGTAGACCATTTTTTCCCCCAAAGTAACAGGAAACTGAAGAAGGATCCCTAAATTTTGACTAACCCTTCTATTAAAATCCAATACATTATGAGTCACTGACGCAAGCTAAGGTGAACTAAGAGCTTGCTAAGAATTTGAGGATAGGATTCTAATAGAAGATCCTTTGTCTATTATATTCTTAGTAATATACCTACCAAAAAAATTTGACATTGATTTGGAAAGGAACGTAAGAAGGGAGACAAGGTTCTATTAGAGAATTCCAATCATTGGTAATTGCATTGCTTGGAGGGGGTGTCATTGGGATAGGTGGAATGCTCCCTAGTACAGAGGAATCTGTAGTAACAAGAAATACCTATGATACATCCTCACTCTTTAAAGGATGAGTGGTATCGATCGATGGGGATATTGAATCGACCACTTGATGGATTGGATCGACCAGAGGTACTCGACGCAGTTACTTAGGTTCACTCTTTGATGGAAGAGTGGGATCGACTGATGATGGGAGTGGATCGATCACTTGAGTGTCACTCTTCAATGGAAGAGTGATATGAATCAATCATGGGATCATATTGACCACTTGATCAACCAGACTAACAGAGGGTGGAATCGGATTGGCCATTTCATAAAATATTGGTGGGTTAGTTGATCAAGCTGAATCCAAGATGCCTAATCACCCCTAGAATATATGGGCTCCCTAAGATCCACAAGGAAGGAGCCCCTCTAAGACCAATTTTCAACACAATAGGTTCCCCAACATATGAACTAGCTAAGTACATGGAAAGAATCCTAGGACCATTAGTCGGTAGAACAGACTCATATATCAAGGATCCAAGAGACTTCATGGAAATCATAAAAGAGGAGAAAAATGAATCTAAGGACATGCTCATTAGCTTTGATGTAGTTTCACTTTTTACTAAGATCCTGTTAAATGAGGCCATTCTAGTTATAAAAGAGGTCGCAGACCCTCAAACAACCAGACTAGCAAAAGTATGTCTAAGATCAACTTTCTTCAGTTTCCAAGGAGAGTTTTACGAACAAACAAGTGGAGTAGCCATGGGATCCCCTTTATCCCCGATTGTAGCCAACCTCTACATGGAGAATTTTAAGAAAACATCCCTTGAATCATACCCACTTAAACCATCTAGATGGAAAAGGTATGTTGATGATACCAATGTCAAGTGGCTACATGGTAAAGAAGAACTCGACAAATTATTTGAGCACCTCAATGGAATTTATGAAGACATTAAATTCACCATGGAACTAGAAGATAACAATAGAATACCCTTCCTAGATGTACTTACGACTAGAAAACATGATGGTACACTTGGGCACAAGTTCTTCAAGAATAAAACTCACACAGACAACTACCTTCATGCTCAATCCCACCACCATCCCTCTCAAATGATGGGGGTCCTCAACACCATGGACATAAGGGAGACAAGAATTTCTGACAAGGAACATCTTAAATAAGAAGTAGACCACTTAACTAAGGTCTTCAAGAACATTGGATATAGAGATAGAGACATCAAAAAGGCAATAGATAAGAAGGATAGAAGGACTCGTGCCCAGAATGATCAAAACTCCAACATAAAAGCCTTTCTTCCCTACATTCGAGGTGTCACTGACAAGATTGTCAAGATCCTAAAAAGAAAATACATTATGACCTCCTTCAAAACCCTAATAACTATCATTTAAAGAATGAAGTTAGTAAAGGACCCTATGGACCACCGATAAGGGAAATGCATCTACAAGGTCTCTTGTTCATGTGGGAAATGTTACATTGGTGAAACTCGATGATCGTTCCAAGTAAGGATTAAGGAACATGAAGTAGACATTAGAAATGAATGCACTCACACTTCTACCTTAGCAGAACAGTCCCTTAAAACCAAACATCATGATTTCCTTGAGGATACTAAGATACTAGCAAAAGAGGATCACTACTACAAAAGACGCTTAAGAGAATCTCTGGAAATAATCAAGCACCCCAACAATATTAACAAAGATAGTGGCCTAGAGGTAAGTATCTTTTGGAACCCATTAATCAACCAACTAAGAGACCCTCATGGACCAAATCAGGTATGACACTAACCTTTTTCGTTCCTTGTTTGTTCATATTTAATTTTGAATCAGTTCATAGGTTTAGATGTCTAACTAAACTAGTCTTATTACTACTATAAATATTTTGATTATAAAAACTTGTCACTATATATTTTATTAATTAATTCCGATATACACCCTAATCCTATTCCTATAAACCCCAAATACTTAGTTCTTATCATTCTAATCCTGGATTTATATATAGTTATATATGCTATTATTACTTATAAATCCTAATTGCATAAACCCTAAAGCTTAAATAACCCTAAAATCCCTAACCCTAATCATATGATATCCTATTCATATTAAAAATATAACCTAATCATAAATAACCCCCACCACATATATTTAACTAATAATCATACTTAAATCCTAGTAATTAGTTATGATTAAAAGCATAAACCCTAAAAGAATAAATAATTATAAAACCTCCTAATCTTTTTAAATCATTCATTCATAACCCTAGATTTAGATACATACATACATACATACATACATACATACATACATACATACATATATATATATATATATACACACACACACACACATTATTACCAATATTTGCACTTAGTTATAATATCCACACTTAGGTATTAATTATTAATCATTTTTTTTAGTGATTTTTCAATTTAGTTTTCAATACTTATAAAATCCCAACCATAAATAAAACTATTAATCATAACCCTAAAAGAATAAATAATTAATTCTTTCAAAAAACCCTAGATTTCTATACATATATTTATATATATACTATTATTATCCATAATTAGGTAATAATCATTCATCATGATCATTTGGATTATTAATTTATTAATTAATTAATTTTACTTTTTCTTTTTTCTAACTCTAGAATTAGGATTTGGAGATAGCCGACTTGATTAAAAATCTATAAATTAAATTTGTTCTTCATTTAAAAGTATTAATTGACTAAGATCAATAAGATTTCAATTCACAATTAGTCCTAATGATGAATCCCAATTCGGATTCGAAACGTCGATAATGAAAATGACACCAATTGTGGATTATCCGGACAACGCTTTCAAAACTCCTCACCACATAAATTTGAAAACAACTGTTGGAAGTTGTTGTTGAACATCAACAATCATTTTCAATATATATCAATCTTCATCCATGCGGGGACAAAGGTAGGTGTGGTGCATCTCCTTACATAACAAGAAAGGAAATTTGACTTTACCCTTCTCATTTCCAACCTTATTACTAGTGAAGGGTTTGTCACCAGCATGACCTGCAGTGGTTGATGATGTGGATTGAAATGAAACCTGAGACCACACTTCCACAATGTTGGGAATACCAAGGAAATCCTTGATAAGGTGATCACCCTTGAAAATCATGCAAGGGAATTTGGTCTTGCGATTTTTAGATGTGGTGACATCATCAACACTCCCAGCATGACCCCTAGAGGCTAGTTGATCGCTTCCAATGTGTCCTGTAGTGGTTCGAAGATTTCCCTCTTTCTTAGTTTTCTTCTTCTTAATCTTATTCCTCTTATCCACCCAGTTACTAGTTATAGATATTTCACTAGGTGAAGAGGAAGAATGGGAAGAATACCCTAAGGGTGAATAAGGTGGATGTTCAAAATGAGGTTGAGGATCCTGGTGTGGAGTGTTTAAATATGAAGCACTAGGAGCATTGACATTCACCGGAGTGGAAAATAACCAAACTGGTAACCCAATCGTGAGACCAGGAAGAGTCAAAGTAGCGATGTAAGGTGGACCAATGTGTCCCACAGAAGGAGAAACAAATGAAATCCATGGAAAATGGATTCCTTTGTTGGTATTACCAGGAACTTATGCCATAGATACAGACTCAACCCTAAGGTACACTAAGAAAACAAGCAACACACACTATAAAATCTAGGAAGAAAACCAAACAAACCAATAACTTCTCACAATGAACATACTAGTTGGTTATGAAATCCAACATTGCAGGAACATGTGAGAAGGGGATGGGATGAGAGGGTGGATCAATTACACTAGAGACCTTCTTAATGGACTTACACCCTGGTGCAATTCCCCTTACAATGAGAGCCATGGGAGACCCTCTAAGGAGCTCAAGTGAGTTTGACCAACATCTGACCCGGGTACAGTGAAGACTCCCCTTCACCATCACCTTGTGTAAATAGCATAAGGATTATGGCCACTAAGCTCACTAGATCATAGTTAGACTTCGGGTGGGTATATTCGATAGTTGGTTCCAAAAGTATGGGCAAGATATCAAGTCCAAAATTCTCCAAGATGACTAAGAACAAGAGGACCTAAATAAGCTTCAGAGGACCCCGAACAGATTCGAGATTCATGAACTTTTGAGACCAAATGAAAACAATCGATTCTCAAGAAGAACCCCTAATATACTAACATTCCACTATGTTTGGTGACGCAACACCCCTTGCTTTAACAGGTTCTGCACGACCTCCCGGTCTTAGGATCGTTCTATCCTTCGGGTCTGCAGAACCGAAATGGTTCTTTCGGCCTTCCTTGAGGCCTCACGAACCCGATCCACAGGTCCTTGTGAAACCCCACCTGCATGAACATGCATCGGGCACCAGCTTCTCCTTCCCACGGTCACCAAATATGACCTTCGATATTTTCCTGAAAAGTAATTTCGGGTTTCAGGACTTCGTGAGCCCTACTATTGAGAGTCTCTACCTCCTCGATCCCCTGATCATTGAAATACAGAAATGCCCAAATCGCGCTCAACAGTGATTAACCCCCTAGGCCATATCTCGGTCCATGTGACCGCTCTTCCCCATGAACGCAACCTACATTGTGGTTTTCAACACCAAGAGCCCCGGCTCCTAGTCATCAGGACTTCTGATATCCCGAATCCTGATATGCCGAAATGTTGGTTTCCTTCCGCGTCCCTTCAACGCTTCTAGGTTTCACGCTTCAGGACTTCGTGATCCCCGTTGCAAACCCTTTCTCCTTTGAGCTTCCGCTAGCCAAAGTACCGAAGTACTGAAATCTTGAAACTCTGGTCCTCCTTCTCCTGAGCAAGATCAACGGCTCAAAGCCTCCCTTGATCCAACAACTCATATCCTTTTAGGATTCTATGGGTCAAGAGTTATGAAATCTTACCCCTGCATCTTCTGGTAGCCGAAATACTGAAATGGCCTTTCAGGGATTTCCTCGAAAACTTTCCTGTGTGCACTTTTTGGGACTTTGGGATTCATGATTTTGTGAATCCTCCACGACAATGTTCGCTACTTCGACCTCTCGGTATCCAAAACCACGATATGACAAAATGATGAAGTTTCTACTCTGAAAGCAAGTCACATTTCGCGACTTCAGGGTTTTCACTGTGAAGTGCCCCGGTCTCTTGTCATCGGGATTCTCGAAATGCCGAAATGATCTAGCAGCTCCTCTCCTTTGCATATGAGGATTAAACCTCATGCAGCTCCTCCTGGATCCGATGGCTATCGGTCCATGCACCTAGATCTGATGGCAGCTGTAGCTCCTTCCTGAGCTTACGCCTTCTTCATTTTCCTTGAAAGATTTTCCAAGTTCCAAAGGTCTCGGCCTTTTCTTCCTGCTGTGAACTTCATGGGTTTGGACCTTTCTTGCTTTCTGAAAATGCTATCCCTTATGAGATTTATCAAACTCTGAACCCTCCAAAGGGTTTCTCTACCTCTGCGCTCCTTGTAGGGTCCCTGCACACAAAGGTGATATCAATCCTAAGCTTGTCGACTATGAAACCTCTAAGGGTTCCTCGGCTTTTGTTCCTCTCAGCTATTGCTCTGTGTGCTAAGGCACTATTCCTCCTGAGCTTCTGAACTTGAGATAAGTTTACTCTGTGCACACTCCCTGTGCTTGATGAACCTTCAGACAGTTGTCCGTCTGTCAACACTTTACTCAGGTGTTGGCCTGGTGCACTCCTTGCATAGGTATTTATCCTCTTTGAGCTTCAACTGATCAGACCCCAATGGTCTCTATCCCTTTCTCTCCTTGAAGGGATGGAAATGCCCTCTAGAAATTTCCTGCTCAAATACACCTTGCTTAGCCTATAGAGTGTTTAGAAACCCTGTGAAGGTCCTCTTGTGACAGCTCTTCTTCTCTGAACTCAAAACAAGAGTTCCTTTTGTGCCTCAACACTTGCTCAATGCCCTCGTGGTAGAGCTTCCAGAATCCTCAATGATTCTGGTCTGTCATGTGCTCTCTTCTAAACAGTCTTACCTCAAAGGTATTCAACAACCTTGAGGATTCTCCTTGAGTCAGTGACTTCAGCTGGTGCACCCTCCTGGCACATCCTTGCCCAAATTCTGCAGAATTTAGGAGTGCATCTATGCACTGTCTTTCAAAACCCACTGCTTTCTTTCACACCCTCTTGGCATGAAGCCTCAAAGAACCCCAAACCTAAAATCAAAGAACCCACAGATAGGAAAATCTATCTTTCTCTGTAAATTCACATTTAATCATACATCTACAACATATAAATACACACACATGAAGACATTCATTATACACAGAATAACATGCAAGAAAAACTACTCTAATTGTATTAATTTGAAAATGCCTCTTTACAATGTGTTTGAGCTCGAACTGCAATAGAGTCTCGGCTCTCCTCTATTCTCTTCTCTACTCGACTTACCCAACTACTTCTAACTCATCCTACATACAAAGGATCTTTTACATGAGGGGGGTCTTCGAGCTCTTCCCTCCATCTGACCTACTCTATTCAATTACATTGAATTTACAATTTAATGGCTGTCTATTCCAGATCGGATCTAGATCCAGCCTTACAACCATTTAAGGATACTTCTACCTAACACCTTCTCAAAGGCATGGCTCTATGGCTCCACAGCCTTACATACATTAATTACATTGAAATCAAATTCAAAATGTGAGAGGACTGGTGCCTCTCTTCCTTGAATGTGTTCTTTGAATGCACTGAGTGGGCTGGTTGGCTGGCGCATGGCTGGATGGAGTGATTCTCCTACATCATACTCCTCTGCTGCAATAAATTCATGAGCTCCTACTCATGAGCTCTTCGTCACCGCTGTTGAAATCCTCCTGGATCCCAAACAGTTCTCTGGAGCTTTTCACCTACTCCATCTCTCTGCTGTTGCTACTGCTTCTGTTTCTCTTCTGCTATGGCAGACCCTCTTCTGCTCAACCTTTCTCTGTTGGTAGTCTCTTGTGCTGACTTCAACATCAGCCTCCTGACCTGCTCTATCTCCTCGTCCAACTTCTCCCATGGCTAGCTCTATGTATGCAGTCTCCTCGGCTACATTTCTTCTGTACAAATGGGTAGATCATCATGATCCCCCATGTCATCTCCTCCACCTCTTGTGGCCTTGATTTTCCACCCTAATGCAGATTCCTCTCCTGTAGTTCTATCATTGAACTACTATTCATCTTCTCCCTCTGGCAGTTTTGCTTCTACCATTACTCCTGATGGTGTATCTCCAACATTCTCCAACTGCTCCTCAGACTGGAATCCTCCTTCATCTGCCTCCAACTTGACTTGTTGGATTTGCAAGCTCTGCACCTTCACCCTTCTCTCCAGGGATTCAAATTCCTTGTACAGATCAGCAAAATCTATGATGTCTGCCTCCTCCTCTTCTTCTGCTTCTGCAAGCTTCAATGTTGCAGTCTTTTCAGCTTCCTAGATGAAAATGTTGAACCATTTCTCGAAAATCTCATCTCCTTCTGCTTGGGAAGCCTCTTATATCTGCTCCAACTCTTCCTCTTCGTTGACAATCTCTGCTGGCTGTCTTTCTGCTACTTCTGCAACACAAGCTCTCACCTCAACTGGGATGAGTGGCAGGAATACCCAAATTCCTCCAATCATCAGAATGATATTCTGATCTTCCTCTGTCAGCTCCTCTAGCTGATCCAAACTCATCCCTGAGTTCATGAGACTTTCAAACAGTCTCACTTATGTTCCCACACCCACCTAGAAAATTGGGAACTTTCTTCTTCCCTCTTGGCAGTCTATGAGATCCTCGGATCCCATCTCATTGCCCATCTGGCAATTTGTATTTCCCTCACTACTCACCTAGAAGTTGCTGAGATCTTCTGTTGATCTCTTTCCATTTCCCTGCTAGCAATATGAATTCACCTCACTGTCCTCCTGATAGTCTATGCGATCCCACAACGATCTCATCTCATTGCCCTCCTAGCAATTGGGAATTTCTGTTCTGCCCTCTTGGCAGTTTATGAGATCATCCAGTGATCTCTCTTCCTCATCCTCACTAAGATGCCTCCCAACTTCTGGTTCACATACATGAACCACTTCCTGTTCTGGTTCGTTGAGGTCTTTAGAATGCCTCAACCATCCTCTCAATAGTCTCTACTGTCTTCTGGCCAACAATTTCTGAATCGGCCATTTCACCTTCGCTTTCATGGGCCATTCATATTCCCAATGCGGCTTTGCATCTTGCTGCATCCATAGTGCAAGTTTCTCCATCCTCACTCTGATCTCGGTGAGCTCTTTATCCATCTCATATTTGCTTGGTTGCTGATGGATCTTCTTTCCATGACGTCTATGGCCTTCAGTAGCCATATTCCAGCCTTCCGTTTGCCCTCTTGGCAAACCTACTGCTATCACTTTGCAACCCCGAGTGCTTCCAGCGTCTCCTCAGTCCTCCCAACTGTCTTCTTGACTACTGCATACCTGTGAACAATCACCACAGAGTTCCAATACTATGTCTTCTCCTGCTTCTCTTCTGCAAGCTACCCTCGCCTACAGAAGTCAAATCCTGCTCTGATACCACTAATGATGAAGCACCCCCTACCTCAACAGGTTCTACATGACCTCCTGGTCTTAGGATCATTCTATCCTTTAGATATGTAGAACTGAAATGGTTCTTTCGGCCTTCCTTGAGGCCTCATGAACCCGATCCATAGGTCCTTGTGAAACCCCGCCTGGGCAAACATGCATCGAGCGCAAGCTTCTCCTTCCCACGGTCACCGAATATGACCATCGGTCTTTTCCCAAAAAGTAATTTCGGGTTTCGAGACTCCGTGAACCCTACTGTCGAGAGTCTCTGCCTCCTCGATCCCCCGATCACCGAAATACCGAAATGCCCAAATGGCACTCAACGATGATTAACCCCTTGGGCCATATCTCAGTCCATGTGACCGCTCTTCCCTGTGACCATAGCCTACATCGGGGTTTTCAACACCAAGAGCCCTAGCTCCTATTCATCGGGACTTCCGATATCCCAAATCTCTATATGTCGAAATGTCAGTTTCCTTCCACATCCCTTCAATGCTTCGAGGTTTCACGCTTCGGGACTTTGCAATCCCCGTTGCAACCCCTTGCTCCATCGAGATTCTGGTATCCAAAGTACCAAAGTACCGAAATCCCGAAACTCCGATCCTCCTTCTCCTGAGAAATATCAACGGCTCAAAGCCTCCCTTGATCCAACAGCTCATATCCTTTCAGGATTCTATGGGTCAAGAGTTCCAAACTCTTACCCGTGCATATTTCGGTCACTGAAATACTGAAATGGCCTTTCGGGGATTTCCACGAAACCTTGCCCGTGTGCACTTTTCGAGACTTTGGGATTCACAATTTCTTGAATCCTCCACGACAATGTTCGCCCCTTCGACCTCCCAGTATCTAAAACCCCATTATGCTGAAATGTAGAAGTTTCTACTCCGAAAGAAAGTCACATTTCACGACTTCAGGGTTTTCACTGTGAAGTGCCCTGTTCTCTAGTCATCGGGATTCCCGAAATGTCAAACCCCGAAATGCCGAAATGATCTAGCATCTCCTCTCCTTTGCATATGAGGATTAAACCTCGTGTAGATCCTCTTGGATCTTATGGTTATCAGTCCATGTGCCCAGATCTGACGACAGCTGTAGCTCCTTCCTGAGCTTACGCCTTCTTCATTTTCCTTGGAAGATTTTCCAAGTTCCAAAGGTCTCGGCCTTTTCTTCCTACTGCGAACCTGATGGGTTTGGACCTTGCTTGTTTCTGAAAACTCTATCCCTCCTGAGCTTTATCAAACTTTGAACCCTCCAAAGGGTTTCTCTACCTCTGTGCTCCTTGTAGGGTCCCTACACACAAAGGTGTTATCTGTCCTAAGCTTTTCGACTATGAAACCTCTAAGGGTTCCTCGGCTATTGCTTTGTGCGCTAAGGAACTATTCCTCCTAAGCTTCTGAACTTGAGATAAGTTCACTCTGTGCACACTCCCTGTGCTTGACGAAACTTTAGATGGTTTTTTATCTGTCAACACTTTACTCAGGTGTTGGCCTGGTGCACTCCTTGCATAGGTCTTTATCCTCTTTGAGCTTCAACTACTCAGACCCCAATGGTCTCTGTCCCTTTCTGTCCTTGAAGGGATAGAAATGCCCTCTGGCAATTTTCTGCTCAAGCACACCTTGCTAAGCCTACAGAGTGTTCAAAAACCCTGTGAAGGTCCTCCTATGACACTTCTTCTTCTATGAACTCAAAACAAGAGTTCCTTTTGTGCCTCATCACTTGCTCAATGTCCTCATGGCAGAGCTTCCATAATCCTCAATGATTCTGGTATGTCCTGTGCTCTCTTCTGCACAGTCTTACCTCCAAGGTATTCATCAACCTTGAGGATTCTTCTTGAGTCAGTGACTTCAGCTAGTGCGCCCTCTTGGCACATCCTTGCCCAAATTTCGTAGAATTCAGGAGTGCATCTATGCACTGGCTTTCAGAACCCGCAGCGTTCTGTCACACCCTCTTGGCATGAAGCCTCAAAGAACCCCAAACCTAAAATCAAAGAACCCACAGATAGGAAAATATATCTGTCTCTGTAAATGCACACTTAATCATACATATAAAACATATAAATACACACACATGAAGACATTCATCATACACAGAATAACATGCAGGAAAAACTGCTCTGATTGTATTAATCTGAAAATGCCTCTTTACATTGTGTTTGAGCTCAGACTACAACATAGTCTCGACTCTCCTCTCTTCCCTTCTCTACTCGACTTACCCAACTACTTCTAACTCATCCTACATACAAAGGATCTTTTACATGAGGAGGCTCTTCGAGCTCTTCCCTGCATCTCACCTACTCTATTAAATTACATTGAATTTACAATTTAAAGGTTGTCTAGTCCAGATTGGATCTGGATCCATCCCTACAACCATTTAAGGCTACTTATACCTAACGCCTTCTCAAAGGCATGGATCTATGGCTCCAAGGCCTTACATACATTAATTACATTGAAATCAAATTCAAAATGTGAGAGGACTGGTGCATCTCTTCCTTGAATGCACGCTTTGAATGCACTGAGTGGGTTGGCTAGCTGGAGTGATGCTCCTGCATCATTTGGTTAAGCCTCAAAGGAGTAATATCCACTGCTCTCCCACATGCGACCTAGTGTTTAACCCCTATGTGAGAGGGGGATCCTGACTATGCTTATACAAAAATTGGATTTCCTCTCCCTATCACAAGATTCTAAGTTGGTTTTAGTTCCTTTGGATAGTTCACCTCACAACCTATTCCAAATATCTATATTGATATACTGTTGATGTACAGGCCCAAAAAATAAAAGTTACTATATCATTTTTATTAAGCGCTTGATTTTATGGTTGTTGGTTTACTCAACGATGCAGTGGTGAAATGGATTATGTGTAAAGGACTCGACTCCAAAAATTTGCAAATAATGATGCAATGCAATAATTCATTTTCGATGAAATCTAGATAAAGAAGGGATGGGATTTATTTACTCATTTATAATGACAAATAAGCACTCAACAACATGCAATCTTAATTTTATTTTCAATGAAGTGGATAACAATGCCAAATGATGAAGTGAGGTTCTTGCAATATGAAAGAAAACAACTTTCCTAAGATACTTTTGAAAACACTACAATGAAATTTTATATTTTTGCTTTTTCTTTTCAAGTAATTGCAATTTGAAAGGAATTTCATCTATTTCTTTTGTAACATCCCCGACCACCAACAGGTCGGGCAATGCCACTACTCAGATGCTTTACTTATCTCTGATACCATGTTATAACGTCCCCGACCATCCATGCTGGGCCACGCTACGCCAGAGAACTCTTTATGTTCTCTCTATGGATCATACTATAACATACCCAACATCTAACTGAGCTATGCCACATAAATTTTTTGAACTGCATGCAATTAAATTATACCCACACAGAACTCTTGCAGAAGCATTTTGTATAAAAAGTAAATAGAAAAATACATCTGTAAATACATGGATTCACACTGAAATAACAGTAAATATATGCATGTAGCATATACAGGAAATACCTATAAAAATAAACACAGTTATAACCACACATATGATAACCATAAAAATACACACATAAATAACAATGCAACATGTAAATTTATCACACAATTGGCACTTATCTTGGTAAGAATGTCACCAACTATGTTCAGACCTTCCATGAACCTCCTAGCCTTAGACCACACTGTTCATCACTCTCAACAATGAGTTACCCCTGAGTTGGGACTAAACTCCACCCGGGTAAAAGGATTCCTAACCAGGCTAAAGGCTCATAGTCAATAGGAAAGAATCTGTCACAGGTACTCACTCAACTAACAGCCTACATTCCCTTATTCCCCACATGCTCAATAGTCCTTCGGCTGCCCCACTTCCCTTCTAGGGCTTCAGTAACAAGTCGGATAGGAAGTCTCAGAGCCTTGTAGCTATAGTTTAGCACCTTCAAAAAATCAATTCCCCATAAATTCTCTCACCCAGAGGGAATTTTCACACGGGCTTGACAACCCGCCTCTTCAATATCCCACGGGTCCGACAACCCAATTCTTCAGTCCAGATCCCAAGCTAACTAGATACACTGATAGAAAAATCTATGGATATTGGTTTAGGTACAGTCATGAAGATAAAAAGGATAGCTCAATGGGTGTGTGCATGTTCATGGATGATTGACTGGATGGCTAAATGATGGAAGGAATCATGGGAAGAATGATGGAAAAGATGATGGCAAGGATGGGAAAATGAACTAAGTCCCAACAATATGTATGCATGTCCCCAACTTGACACTTGTCATGTTAGGAGCTACTTTGGCCCACTTGTCCCCAAATTTAGAACTTAGGATAAAATAATTATCCATACTTTATACTTTAAGAAATATTAATATAATATTCCTTTTTGGCTTAAGCTCCCTAACTTAGCCCTTTTTCTTAACTTTTATCCCTACACCCTTTCCCTAACTAGTGGAGTTTATTCCCCCATCTCTTTTATTGTGGTCAATCTGTGTGCAACGATGTATTTTATATTAAATATGAGACATGTACAAAAACAAGCGCACTAGCCTTTAACATCTAAGCTCTCCAGCCTAATCAAGACATAAGCATCCTATCTTATAATAACTGGCTCACCAGCCTATAAACCATAGCATATACACAAAGGCTCACTGACCTCACAATCGCGCGCACTTAAGATGATGCACGTGATATCCTGGAATGGGCACACTTCATCATTTCACTACGTAGTACATGCGCACACTATGCCATGAAAGGTGCATACAAAATGATGTCAAAACAACTCACCAGCTTAAGTACATTTTCATTTACATTACAATTGGGTTTAGCCTAGGGATATTACAACTTTTCTTTCAATCTATAATGTGTAATGCACTGAAAAGTAGATAAGAAGGAAGAAAGAAAATATCCCAAATTTAAACACACAACAATCGAGGCTTCAAAATTGAAAAAAATCTTCCAAATGACTAAAAAGAAATGAACACTCAAAGAAATCAACGCAAGACTGGGAAAACAATCAAAGATAAATTTCTCCAAACAATCTTTCAAGGAGATGCCAAGAATATCTAGACTACTTGAGGAGGTCAAGGCAGATATTTATGGTCATACTAATGCAACAATAAGTGAAATAATATGACATATAAGTGGAATATAGTAAGAGAAGAAAAAATTTCAAGAAAAAAGAAAAACATTTCACAAAAAATTGTAAAATTCACAGCAAGGAATCTAAGGTGGATCTGGAGTGTTAAAGAGGACCACAAAAAATAGATCATAGTAGTTTTTTTGAAGGATATCTCTTCAAAAAGAGTTCTTAGGATGATGGTCACTCTATGAAAAGGGAGACAGAGTGATTGATCTCTCCCCAGTATGGTCGCCAATCTGTTGTAGGTATTTTTCACCCCGTAGGAGTTGAACTCCCTTAGGTTCTATCATTTCCTACAACAGGAATAAAGACATAAAACAAGAATGTTCCTAGATACGATTCATACATGAAAACCACCAAAGAATATGAAATCCTCCCAAATATCAAATAAATCCTACCTGGATTAACAACAGATCCAGTAGTATATCATAACACATAATTATACTAATTCTCTATCAATGAATACATAAACTTGCATGAACAATTGAATAGAGGGAAACATCGGTATATCTTCTATTAATCAAAGAATAAATATCACAACTTAAAAATGGGAAGTTGATGCAATGGTATCCTTCCCAAGTCTTGCAACCAAATCACCAGAGTAACCTTGCTAGCTCTTTCCTCCCCCTCCCTATGGGAAATGACTTGGTTCTTATAAGGATTTAGAGATAAAGCCATATAATTATTAGGATAATATTATAGAGCTCATTATGGAATCCTTCTCGAGGCTAAACCCTGAGAAATCAATGGGAGATCTCATCCATCAAAACCAAATCCAAAAATAGGAGCTTCTATGCTCGGTCGCAACCTATATACATAGACAGAGCGATCGATCTCCCTTTGGCAAGACGTAGGGAGGGACCAAACCTTTTGGTTACACACTCAATGAATTAAAAAGGTGACCAAACCCTTTGGTCACCCCCCCCCCCCCCCCAATGAAGGAAAAGTGTGACCAAACCATTTTTGGTCACACCCTCAATGAAGGATAAGAGCGACCAAGTGGAAATTAGGATAGAATATAAGGGAAGAAGTGGTGAATGTTGTTGCATTGTATAGGTGATATTTAGGTGATAATAACCTAATGATTAGATGTAAAATAACATTATAACAATGTCTTGGAGGCCCTTTTAGTACATAATTTCATATGGTTAAGGTTCATTGATATATGCTTGAGAAATACCCTTGGTACTTGGTTTATGGATGTTATGGTTCATTATTAGAGGAACATATTTGTGATATTGGTATTTATTGGAGGCATATACTTGGTATATGATATTGGTTGTTATGATGCATGCTTAAGTCATATTGTTGACACATCAACACATCTTGGATACATGGTACATGGTTGATGTACATGGTATGGTACAGTTGGATGTACATGATTGAGGTACATGGTATTGTACATGGTTGATGTACATGGTTGATGTATATGGTATTGTACATGGTTGATGTGCATGCTTGATGGTTGATGTACATGGTATGGTACAAGGTTTAGTACATGGTTGATGCATGGTATGGTATAGGTTGATCTACATGGTTGATGTACATGATATGGTATAGTTTGTGGTACATGGTTGATGTAAATATTTTGGTGATGGTTTTGGTATCCATGTTAGTGGATCTAGTTATAGTTGGTTGTTGATGGAATCTTAGTGATGCAGACAGTGAAAAATATAGTGATGGTGACAGGGACAATGATAGATTGGATTATTAGTTGATCATTAGGCACAGGTTGATGTGATAGAGTGACAATGATTGGTGGATGTGCCAATGGTAGTTACAGGTTGTTGTATTGGTGATAGTGGTAGTTACAGGTTCATCAATGGTAGTGACAGTTTGAGTCTACACTTATATTTCAGGGCGGCAAGCTAGTGCAAGGAAAGGGGGTTGTATCCTCCTTCCATTTGGTGCTAGATAATTCAGGGAGTTGTAGCTTCCTTCAGGTTGGTGCCTATAAATTAGGGGGTTGTAGCCTCCTTTCGGTTGGTACCTGATAACACAGTGATTTGGAGTTTCCTTCAGGTTGTTTCCTATAAATGAGGGGGATGTAACCTCCTTCCAATTGTAGTTGGAGAGTTTAGGGAGTTGTACCTTCCTTCAGGTTGGTTCCTATAAATAAAGGGGTTGGTGCCTCCTTCCAGTTGGTGTTGGAGAATTTGGAATTTGGTGCTTCCTATGAATGTATTTTAGATATGTATAAGAAATCATTATGTGGTTTTCTCCCATTTGGGTTTCCATGTAAATTCTAGTGTACTTTATATCTGATTTGATATTGTTGAATTGTACTTCTTATTGTTATATGCTCATGATATATTGAATGCAATCATAAATCGTATACTACTGATAAAGTTGAATATTATATGTTTTGATTGAAATTGGTAAAAAGTTCTCATACTGATTCACCCCTCCTCTTAGTATTCCAACAAAGATTATTTGAGTATTGAAGCCATGAATCAAAGTGAAGAAGACTTGAAGCCATGAAGCCAACTAAAGAATCCTTAAATCCATGAAGCCAAGAAAATAATTCTTGAATACATGTTGATGAATCCTTGAGAATACAACATACAGTAGTCAATCCATGAGGACAAGTCAATGCCAAATAAAATTGAAGAATCCCATGAAGTGGTAATGATGTTTCCACTTGAAGAAGCCTTGAAGGAGCCTTGACATAAGTGTATATAACTCCAAAGTGGTCCCCTTATGGTATATATTTTAAGCATCGCCCTCATGAGATGAGATAACATGTGGTTGTTTCCACATTCCCACTTTGATTTGTACACAAATAAATCCCACAAGATTTCCAGGATAAATATTACAAGCCTACAAATGTCCAAGATAAAGGTTGCAAGATGGAGGTTGTTTAAAGTATTATTTTTTGTCAATTTGGATACCCTATATTTGAGGTTATTTCTACCCTACATACCTAAATCAAATGGGAGAAAAAATTACATTGTTAGAAATTATATTCCAAGACCTTTAAAATGGTATATGGAAGTCCCTCTAAATCTATAGGAATTAGGCGATATGAGTTTTTCCATCCGACAACCCAACCATAAAATTGAGGTCGGCTCAGATAATTTTTGGGGACAAAATTGCTATAAATCCATGATAGAATTTCACATTTTGAGAGAAACCAAATAAGAGACCGGGTCTGAGGTGCGCTCAAGGTGTTGGGGTATCTTTCTAGTGTGCAAGATAAGTCTGAGGCATTCTCTTAGGGTATTTCTTATTCTTGAGGTATTCTATAAGGTTGTGATGTTGTCATAAGGTTATGAGGTTGTCGTATGCATTGTTGTGAGGTTGTGATACTGATGTATTCTCTGCTATGAAGTTTTAATGTTGTCATGATGTTTATCTAAGGTTGTGACGTTGTTTTATGCTCTTCTTTGAAGTTGTGATGTTGTCATGATGTTTTCATGAGGTTGTGATGTTGTCGTGAGTGTTGACGATTAAAATCATCAACGGAGTTTCTCTCGCAAAGTGTTGCTAAAGCCTATTATTATAAAAACTAAGTAATACTAGTAGGTGGGACCCCCTTGAACTATTGAAGATCGGATCTGTTCATTTTGATGTTGTGATGATGTGCGACATGACTTACATGGTTGATGATATCTTGTTGCTATTGGTTATGATTTGAGCTTATGAAGTATTGATTCCTTATGTTACTACAACCTATGATATTCATTAATATTGTTGCTATCTGTTCTTATCGCACCTGCACAACAAACATGTTAGTGAAATTACATGAAGGGAAGTTTTGAGAAAGGAAAAAATACTATAACAAATGCAAGGAAAAGGGATCTAATTCTGCAATTTTACTATACTACATGCAAACAATTGGAAGGAAATGAGAAAAAATTGCAAAGGGGAAGAATTTAAAGCTATCCTATATATTATACTACATGCATGAAAGACTTAAGAATTGTTGTCAAATCCTAGCTAGCAAGTAAATGGTTATGCAATTGTGGTTCAGTTATATGGTTAATACGCATAGGGTGTGAAATTTTGGTGGCACATTTGGAAAGGTAATAGTGATAATGGTTATGCGAATTGTTGAATTATATGGAACTTGGTTGAATTATGTTATGGCATAAGCTATAAAGGTGATATGGCCACACTGTTAGTTTTAATGGGTGATGGTTTTGATACATGGGTTGATTAATGGTCTTAATGAAGAACTCGTTGGCATGTACTGTTGAATTAATTAAATGTGGGTGGAGTTGACATGCATTTACTGCACATCCCCTTTACTCCTCCCATTAGCCACCACCCTAGTCAGGATATTGTTCGATCTTGTTGTCGTGGTTATGCTCTGAATTATTAGCAGAGAGGAACTGCTCGACCAACTCATGTTTTAAGGAATTTGATTATAGGTATGTTCTTTTTTTGGCCATTCGCGACTCTACTCTGGTTATGAAATGATTATTGGCTCAGGTGTATTGGTTTGTTTTTTCCTAAGTGTTGAAACTATGTGAAATTGTGTTCTTGGAATGAAGAGTGGATGGTTCTTCCTGGAGTAATATTGAATTCGTAGAAGCTATTGGTTTTCCTGGGTGGTAGCTCTCTGTTATACTTGTTGTTTTATTTGGAGGGTTTTTGTTTGATCTTAAGTGGATAGCCATCTTCACACATGGTCACTAAATATGGTCTTTGTATTTTATGGGTTTAATGGTTGAAGTCATCTTGCGTCACTGTGTTTTGTTCATTGAGGCATTGGTTGATTTCACCACTAAGGGTCACAAAATAAGTTTTCCTGTTCTTACTCGGCCCTATCTTCACCTCTGTGTTGTGGTTGTTTGAGTGAAGAGCACGAGGTTTATACCCTTCATGTGTTAAATAGCACTACTAGGCCAGATCAGAGCCCCACTTTCGGTTATGTCCCACTGTCATGGATTTGTACCTGTCCATGAATGAGTCATGGTTCTTTCTGTGTATGCACCATTGGCCTCAGATTTTTCACCATTATAAGGGGTGTCTCTTCTCTCCTTGTGTTGGCTACAGAACGAACCTTAGCCCTCTAGTCTAAATATTGATAGAGAAGACTCACCTAGCCTATTGGGTTTACGACTTGGTTATTGTTAGACAGTTGTATAATTGTCGTCTAATTTGAGCACAGACATGCCCAGTTGGTCATTTGAAAGTCGTGTTGGTTGGTATATAGTCATTTCTTCTGTTATAACAATGGTAAACCCTACATTTCCAATTTCACTTTCAAATTACACAGTCTCTCTCCTTATGATCAATAACTCAGTATTGTTTAAAGGAGAGGTTCATTGTCCTGATTCAAATTGGTGTGTGGGTATGCGTGGTTGTCACAGCTTGTTAGGTCAATTGATTTTATGATAGTGATAAATTGGTTGGTTATTACACAACCACTGGTATTTTGCATTAAGAATTGTTGGATGTTTAGCTGGCATTGTCTACTATTGGCCCTTGGTTATGGAAGTAAGAAAAGATCGAGGAAGAAAAGGCAGAATGAAAACTGTGTAGAAGACACGGTGACTGTTACTGGGTTGAAGTGAGAAAAAGAGCAAAAAAGATGGAGCGAAGTAAAAGGAAGCAAGCCATTGAATGAGGAGATAGAGGATGACAAATCAGCAAGAAAAATGGATCTTGGACAACTCAACAAGAGAAAAAAGCCACTGTTGGATGTTTTGAAGCACCGCGTGAGAAGGAAGGAAAGACACGCTGGTGAAGCCCTGAAAACGTGGGTCAAGTTGACCTCGGGTTTTGAAACCTAGGTTTCGGCCTAAGGATGTCAATGAGTGATTATAATGTATAAATAGAGGTCAAGAGGACCTGGGATGGGTTGTTGTCATTGTTGTTACTATTGTTCGTGTTCTAATTGTTGTTGTGTGATCGAGTAAGGACTATTGTGAGAGAGAGAGAAGTGTTGAGTACGAGAGCCTTCTATATTGTAAGATATTCAATTGGGTGTGAAGATCAACCCTACAACTGGGTGCACAGGGAGGGGAAAGATAGAGATAAGAAGAATGAATATCTGCTAGCTAAGAGCAGAGATAAGAACTGTATGCTTCATCTTAATACATTATAAATCACAGTTCTGTAGATGTATCCCTAGAGAGAGGGTGAACTAGGTATATCTTGTCTTATGTGTGTGATTGATGCTATGTTCTTTTGCCTTAATATATTGTTAGTGCATTACTATGGTAGATATGATAGATGTGTGGAATAAATCTAAGTTGATAAGTGATATATGCATGTTGTATTGTTCTAGTGTGGGATCCACTTGATAGTTTCCTTGGTTGTAGACATATCTATCCTACAACACCCCCATAGTTGTTGTGGGTGAGAATTCATCTGCTTTGTAGGTGTAGCCAAAAGGGCTAGTAGTTAGGGCTTGTTGGTGCGCTCTTGGAGATAAACCTGGGGTCTTCCCCTGTGCTAACAAATGGTTCTATTGTCAATACAAAAATCTTCTTGAGGGAATGTCAAGGTGGTTTCCATCAAAGACAAAAATTCAAAAGTGGATAGAGGATTAAGAAAAGGACTTCACTGAAGCCTAGAACAAGAACCCTAATATTAGTATAGAGTATTGGTTGGAGAGATATATATTTATTGATATCCATGAGATTTTCTTTGGAAGAATCCATCAGGAGCTATATGAGTGGTTAGCTAGGTTAGCAAATACCCAGTTTGAGATCATATCTATACCTCCTATAGTTTGGATGTCGGCGCTGATCAATAAGGTCAAGAGAGTTGATAAAATTGTGTTACGAGTAGTGGATCATTGGTTTGATAGCACCATTGGAGGGTACATCACTGAGTTTTCTGTTGACAGATTAGAGTCATACAACCAAGCCGAGAGATATTTCTTCAAGGGACCAAGAGGAAAATTTTTACATTTTCTGAAGTTGAAAATCAAGATGTTATTGCATGAGAAGAACATCTTGAAGATATAGTAGATTGGTCAGATTTGGAAAAGTTAATGTTCAGGAATTTGGACAGCGACAGTGACACAGAGGTTGGACATACGTGTAGTGGAAGAGCTTTCATAGAAGTTCATATTGCGAACCTATTTAAGAAGAACTACGGGGATTAGGGTTTTTATAGTGGAGAAGATGCAGATTTGACGGACGAAGAGCATTCAGAACCCGCTAGGGCAGAGGAAGGAAAATCTAAAGAACCTCGTTGGCACGAGCCAGAAACTTCAAAAACTGCGCAGACTGTTGAAGTAAGTAATATTAATCCCTCTATTGTTTTAGCAACCCTAAGCAATCAGAATAGTCAGAGTCACCAGAGTCCTCAGAGTAATATTACTAGCAGTTCAACATATACGCGGAAAGGAAACCTAGGAAGATCTATGGCAGATGAGATGAGACTCCCCATCTTTAGGGGAGATGGGTCTGAAGACCCTGATCAACATTGGTTCCTATGTGAAGCCATATGGAATATTAAAAATGTCACTGATGAAGATGTTAAAAGAACCCAATTTAGTACTACCGTAAGGGATCACACACTGAGATGGTACATGAAGCTTGTCCAAGGACTTGCATAGCCTAAGCCACTGAATAAGATCAAGAATGTGTTGATTGAAGAATTCAAGAAACCTAAATCAGAATCACATTGTATTACAGAGTTAAAAGAGATCAAGCAGAAGGTATCCAGACCCGTTTGGGAATTCAATCAGAGATTTAAGACCTTAACAGGCCGATTGAATTTTCAGATCCTAAATGAGAAGAACAAAGAGTGGTTCATTACTTCCCTTTTACCACACATTAGAGTTCCTCTGATGCAAAAGAAGATTTCTTCATAGGATGAGGCACTGGAGATCACCATGAATCTAGAATCAACCTCTATGGGAGAATCCATCTCGGGTATGAGTCAGATCTTGAGTCAGCTAACTAGTTTGTCTCTGTAGGTTGAAGATATGAAGAACGACAAGGGAAAAGATAAAAGGGAAGACATATGGTGTGTCATATGCAGATTAGAAGGCCATGAAAAGGAGCATTTCCCCCTATTGCATGAATACTTGGCCTCTGGAGCTCCGAGCCCTTTGAAGCAAGTCACCTTACCCTGGTGTGAGGTATGCCAAAATAGACATCATCCTAGTGAGTGTTATTACATGAAAAAATATGTTCAAACACCCACAAATTTGTATTTCACATTTTTTAAGTCCATGGGACATGATGATAGGGATTGTAGGGCTTACGATATCATGCATGAAAGGTCAAGATACATATACAAAATTCAAGGTGAATTACAACAAGAAGGAAACACTACACAGTATAACTCCCCTGGGAGAGGAAACTTCAATCCTTGTGGTGGATTCAGAGGACGAGGCTGAGGACGAGGCCGAGGAGGAGGTATGGGTCGAGGCTGAGGAAAGATCATCTATTTTAACTGCACACAGCCAGGACACCTTGCAAGGGACTTTCAGAACCCTTGCACTACTTGTAGCTACTGCAACTCCTTCGAGCATGTTATCAAGAAATGTCCAGCATTGTTGGCTAAGCCTCAGGAGAGACGAGGAAATTAGAAGAACCTGTAAGTGCAACTAATATACGTTGAAACTCATGGAGAAGACCCCAAAGTCACCGTTATCACTAGAGGAGGCGTTGTTATAGAAGAAGACAGACTGATCCAAAGAAAGACTACAGAAGACTCAAGAATCAAGAAATCTGTAGAGAAGACCCAAACTTTTGATGCAAAGAAAGAAAGACATATATTTGAGGAGGAAAGAAAAGAGTTCCAAGAAGAGGAAGGATATTCATCAAAGACACAGCCAAAATTAAGAGAAAATGGGATGCCTCAGGCATTTGATCAGTCTGCTTCGCCAAGATAAGGAAAAGAGGTAAGAAAGCTCATGGAATTTCTATATACTTGTATTAAGTTGATTCAGGATGAGAGCGGTGTACAAGAACTACAAAATTTAATTAGACAGTATGAGCTAGGAAAGATAGACCCCTTACTGAATAGGGAAGTACACCAAATCACTAAAAATAGAAGGAAAAATAAGGAATTACACTTGAATTCTCAAATAGGAGAATATGATATAGACTATGTGGTCCTCGTTTTAAGGTTGAAGGTCAATGTTGTGATGAAGAAAATCGGGCACTGATGGGAAAACCGAATTTGATCTATTCCCCTATCAGGATCAGGATGGCTAATCAGCAAATTGTCGGCTCCTTTGGATGATTGGAACATGTCCCTTCAGACATCAAAGGAGTAAGAGCATTTGTAGATTTTGAGGTAATTGAGATAGTTGATGATAGTTGTCCTTACCCTGCAATGTTAGGAATTGATTGGGATTTCAATAATTCCACTGTGGTTGATCTAAAGAAAATACATATGACTTTTGAAATAGATGGTCTTAGGGTCATTTCACCCTTAGATCCAGATGAAGGTAAACAATACATAGATCCCATCAGAGAAGAAGACCGTACATATGAACTGGAAAACATATACAAACTAACAGCCAGACAACAGGATGACATTAATCCTACGACCGATGGAAACCTAAGCTGGTGAAGTGATAGTGCATGTTCATCAGACTCACAAGAAGCACTGGAGAACTAGAAGAATAAAATGTATGAAGTATCTAGCAAAATATTTGCTATATTAACTAGAGAAGTTCGTTGGATCGGCACAACAGTAAGTAACTTACCCACCTTTGATGGTCTGAATCCTTTATAAACCTTCTTGTTGGGCTTTGAAGAAAGTGTACCAATGCAACAAATATTGTTGGCAATGGATGAGGCCCTAAAGGCCACACCAAAAAGATGGTGGGGGACACATAAAACCAACATTACAGACTGGGTACAATGTCGTACCTTGATGACAGTGCAGTTCTCAACACAAGTAGAAGGCTGCGAAGTTCAATACATAGGTCAAAGCTGCCCAAAGGACCATGTGCGAAGTTGTGAAGAATACTGGAGCAACATTCATCAAGAGAAGTGGGTGCAAAAATTCATTAACACACTGGACATGACACCTATCAACTGGTACCTTCAAGCAGAGCTACGCCTCATCACTACAGACTGGGAAGGTATGACTCAGAATTTTGTAACCACCTTTTTATTTAAAAGTCAATATCCTTTAGTAGATCAAGCATTTCATATTGTAAGACAGAGAGTATTCTAGGAGGCATCTAACGTCCCTTTGGAGGAAGAATAGGACGAATGGACTGCACCTCTCTAGAAACTGCAAGGCTTTTACAACATCAATGTTGATGAAGACGATGATCCAAGAAAGGTGAACATCGCAGAAACAGAAGGCTAAAGAGATGTGGAAGGACCAGGAGTTGAGTTACCATTCATTGGACATCCAATCAAGATTAGGAAGGTCAATATTGGAACAAAATAGACACTGAAACTTGCAAATGTTGGATATTACTGGGATGTTTCTACTATTGACAAGATTACAGAATTACTGCATGAATATCAGGACGTGTTTCCATCCAATTTCACTGATATGAAGGGAATTAAAGGGCCTATGGGAGATATGAGGATCCATTTGAAACCAAATGCACGAACAGTCAAACAGAGACCCTACAGACTGAAACCTAAATATAAGGAGAAAGTGAATATTGAGCTCGACAGAATGCTGAAAGCTAGGATTATAGAACATGTCAAAGAATCAGAATGGATTATCCCTATGGTGGTACAGGACAAGAAGACAGGAGAGATCAATATCTTCATAGATATCATGAAGGTGAACGATTTCTTTTTTCATGACCCCTTCCCTATGCCATTCATTGATGAAGTGTTAGATAATGTGGGAGGCCAGGAAGTATATTCTTTTACAGATAGATTTTCAGGATACCATCAGATCTGGATTGTCAAGGAATATTTCCATAAGACGACATTTGCAAAATAATGGGGGTCCTATCAGTATAAAATGATTCCATTTGGATTGAAGAATTCCCCAGCCATATTTTCCAGGGTGGTGGTCGAAGCATTCAAGGAGTTTTTGCATAAATTTCTATAAGCGTATTTTGATTATTGGACTATTTTTAGTTTATTGACAAATCATATTGAATGTCTAAGGCTAATGCTGGACAAATTTAGGCAGTGTCAAATTTCCTTCAATATAAATAAATGCATATTCTTCTCACCATTTGGAGTTTTTTTAGGTCATATTGTATGCAAGCAAGGATTGCTGGTCGATCCATCTAAAATTGCCATTAAAGTTGATCTACCCCCTCCTACTTTAGTCAAACAACTGCGCATTGCACTGGGACACACAGGATATTATAGGAAGTTCATTAAAGGATATGCCCATATTAAAAATCCCATTGAGAATCATTTGAATAAAGACTATCAGTTTAGTTGGATAGAAGAGTGACAATAGAGCTTCAACACACTGAAACAGAAAATGGTTATTCTGCCTATTCTGGTTTTTCCAGATTGGATCAAGGAGTTTCATGTTCATGTCGATGCATATTCTATTGATTTAGGAGTAGTGTTTGCAAAACTTGGGGAAGGAGATATTGACCATCTGTTAGCCTTTTCCAGTAGGAAGCTATCAACTATTGAGATCAATTACACCACTACCGAGTGAGAGGGGTTAGCCATGGTGTATGCATTACAGAAATTTCTCCACTACATATTGGGAGGACACTTTAAAATGTTTAATGATCACTCTGCGTTGAAATGCCTAGTCAACAAGCCAGTGTTGGGGGAGAGAATATGCATATGGCTTCTGCTATTTCAGGAATATGACGTTGAGATCATGGTAAATCTAGGAAGAATGAACAAAGGTCCTGACCACTTTTCAAGTTTGGAACATGGAGAAGAGCCCACTAGTTTGGAGGATACACTGTCAGACGCACAGTTGTTGGACATTAGAAATATTGATGACCACTTCACAGAAATAGTCCAATTCCTGTCAACCAGAATGACACCTAGTGAGTATACAATTCCCCAGAAGAAACAACTAGTAGTGCGCACTGTAGACTTTTCACTTATAGTTGGACAACTCTACAAGACAGGACCTAATGAGATATTGAGAAGATGTGTTATGAAGGCAAAGAGACTGTTGATCATCGCAGAATCTCATGAAGGAATCATAGGAGAACATTATGTAGGGAAAGAAACTACGTAGAAGGTTCTTAGAGCTGGCCTTTGGTGGCCTACCTTACACAGAGATGCGAAAGACTATTACAGAGCCTGTGATGTATGCCAAAGAGTTGGGAAACCATCCAAAAGAGACGAAATTCCACTAGAACCACAAATGACCCTACAAGCATTTGAGAAATGGGCCATTGATTTCGTAGGACCTATAAACCCTCCAGGAAAGTGCACAGGAGCAAGGTACATAATTACATCAATAGAGTACTTGACCAGATGGGTTGAAGCAAGAAAAATTAAGGACTGTAGTGCAACTACAGTTGCACGCTTCATATTGGATGACATCATAACTAGGTTTGGATTCCCAAAGATCCTTATGAGTGATCAAGGCACGCATTTCATAAATAAAACAATTGAAGCCCTGACTGAGGAATTTACACTCCATCACCAGAAGAGAGCACCTTACCATCCACAATAAAATGGGATAGTGGAAGCATTCAACAAGATATTGGAGACAACGTTGACGAAGATTTGTAGTGTGAATAGGGATGACTGGGATTTAAGAGTACCAATAGTACTATGGGCCTATAAAACCACTTGCAAGAAGCTAACAACACAGACCCCTTTTAATTTGGTATATGGTCTCGAAGCCATTGTCCTAATGGAATCCCTGGTACCAAGCTTAAGAATTTCTTCCTTTATAGATATGGATGACACTGGAGTTGTTCAAGAGAGGCTTGCACAATTGATCGAACTCGAAGAAGACAGATTTATTGACAATTGATCGAACTCAAAGAAGACATATTTATTGCAAGATTCCATCAACAGGTGCAAAAGGAAAGAGAAAAGGCCTATCATGACAGGCACATTAAGAAGAACGCATTCAAGCAAGGTGATCTAGTATTGGTATATGATAGTAAGTTCATAAAACATCCTGGGAAGTTTAGAATGCATTGGCTTGGGCCATATGAGATCACCTATGTTACAGAAGGAGGAGTTGTGTAGTTGAAGACTTTGAAGGGAGAATGGAAGGAAGGATTAGTGAATGGGAGCCGACTGAATTTGTACTATGACAACCAGATTCCTCACAGCTCTAAGTAAAATCATAAGGAAAAGGGTCTCGGTACCAGGTGAAGTTGAAACTAGGTACCAGACACAGAAAAGACAGTATTCACAAGGAAGGAAGGAGATGAGGCATAGAGCAGAAAGTGAAGGCTGCACTGTGTAGTCTGAAGTCAATGTAAATCAAAAGAATTAGATTTGAAGTGCCTCAGGGTGAGTCACAGGTGAGTGTTGGGGGCCTGTTGGCCCTTGGTTATGGAAGTAAGTGAACATCGAGGAACAAAAGGAAGAATGTGAACTGCACAGAAGACACAGTGACTGTTACTGGGTCGAAGTGAGCAAAAGAGAAGAAAAGATGGAGCGAAGTAAAATGAAGCAAGTTGTTGAATGAGGAGATAGAGGATGATAGATCAGGAAGAAAGAAGGATATTGGACAACTCAAAAAGAGGAAAAATCCACCATTGGATGATTTGAAGCACCACGTGATAAGGAAGGAAAGACAGGCTAGAGAAGCCCTAAAAACGTGGGTCAAGTTGACCTAGGGTTTTGGTATCTAGGGTTTTGACACCTAGGTTTCGGCCTAAGGATGTCAGTGAGTGATTGTAATGTATAAATAGAGTTCAAGAGGACCTGGGATGGGTTGTTGTCATTGTTGTTACTATTGTTGGTGTTGTGATTGTTGTTGTGTGATCGAGTAAGGAATATTGTGTGTGAGAGAGAAGTGTTGAGTACGAGAGTCTTCTGTATTGTAATATCTTCAGCTAGGTGCAAAGATCAACCCTGCAGCTGGGTGCGCAGGGAGGGGAGAGATAAAGAGAAGAAGAAAGAAGATCTGCTAGCTAAGAGCGCAGACAAGAACAATATACTTCATATTAATACATTATAAAGCACAGTTCTGTGGATGTAGCCCTAGAGAGAGGGTGAACCATGTATATCTTGTCTTATGTCTTTGATTGATGCTATGTTCTTTTGCCTTGATATATTGTTAGTGAATTACTGTGGTAGATCTAATAGATGTGTGGAATATATCTAAGCTGATAAGTGATATATCCATGCTGTATTGTTCTAGTGTGGGATCCACTTGATAGTTTCCTTGGTTATAGACATATTTTTCCTGCAACCCCCCCATAGTTGCTTCGGGTGAGACTGCATTTGATTTGAAAGTGTAGCTGAAAGGGCCAGTAGTTAGGGATTGTTGGTGTGCTCTTGGAGCTAAACCCTCGGTCTGCCCGCATACCAACAACTACAAATGGTTGGTGTTTCTCATGCATGTCGCATTGTTTGTATGGTGTTTTTTCACAATGAAGTATTGGTCTTGGTAACTATGGTTTTATTTTGGCGTCGAATGATTATTTAACCGGATGACTGTAGAAAATATATCCATTGTATCCTTATGATTGTTTGATTGTGTAAGCCTGAGTTTGCACAACATAGTTGATTACATCATGACTAGATCAAAGAATTTTTGTATTAAATTGATGACTCAGCATGATGGTTGAGTTATTTCTGTGACTGGGTGTTTGTTTTGGTTAAGTGGAAATTTTGCATCATAGTGTTTTGGTGACTGTGCACTATGTTGATATGGATAGCTTGGGTTTTCACACTCAGGGATACCCACAGGGTTTCAAGCATGTTTTGTTGCAAGCTCGATCATTTGTTCTGACAGGATTGTTGTTCATACCTCTTTGTGTTGGATGGGTGGCCCAACCTTTTAGAGTCACGTTAAATTGGTCTTGCACAACGATGGAATTACACTTGCATGATTGAATTTTTTGGCACATAGCTTGTGTTGGAATGGTGGTTGTTGTCTATTTAATTGACAATTTGGGTTTTGGCAATTTGATCTTGGTTATTTGGTTACTACCTATATATTTTTATCGAATATCATTGCATTTAAAATGATAGACCCAATTGCAGTGATACTGTGACTTCATTGTTAATTTTGGAAGCATGTTTGAGTATATTTGTTGATTGAAGAAATGGGCAGTGGTTGGTTTTGATGGTCAACATAGTATAATATGAAAAGTATATAAATGAAAGGAACAAAATCCCTTTACAAAATTCATATTGTCTTTTAACGGCATGGTATTGGATATTTGATTATGGACAGTGAACTAGTTAAATACACAGTAATTATTATTTGGTCACAATGATTGTTGGTCGATGCATCTATATTTTTCCAGAATGTTTTATGGATCACTTAATTAATTTCATGAACAATAATCGTTCTTCTTCCCTTCCATTATTTCATTTTCCACTAATTACAAATCTCGTCACCTCCCATATTCATTTTTCCACTCCCTGTTCTGAGATTGATTACAGTCAAGACAATTTTGGTGTTAAAGAAGTCGAAAGTGGAAGTGTCTTGCATGGATTAGAATGATGTTTTATTGGTTTGATTTGCAGTTTATTGTTCTTGTCATTGAGAAGTAACCATGTTTGTTTTCCCCTCATTTCACCATGTTTCACTCAATAAAAACCCCTCGCATATCCTAGAATTCTTTTCACCCCCTACTCATTGATTAACAGTAAAAAAAATTGTATGGATTGGATTGCATGAGTCAGATACATTGTTGAGCCAAATCTATTTCATATTTTTAAAGATTTTTCATGTATGGTTATTTAAAATACTATTTGTTAATCAATCACACATGCATGATGAGTTTTTTCAGTCGAGGTAGCCATCGCCGAGGAAAAAGAGGTAGAGATAACTAGAACCGAGGCCCAGGAAGGCCCAGGTTCTCCATACATTTTGACATTGATTCACAAGATCTTGGCCAACTGTTTCATGCCATATTCTTCAATTAGATTGGGAAGGGAATAGTCCAAACTAGGCATGAAAGGCATCCTTTCCAAGCCCTGCAAGCCCCTAGTATCCCTGTACCTCCTCATGTCTCATTGCAACCCGAGGTCCCAGAAAATGATGGATGGCAGGAGATTGTCCACCCGACAGTCTCCCAACATCGTGGCTGGCCCAACTTGTCCTTGCCTACTCCTCCACCTATTAACCCCATTTTCCAAGATTCCCCTAACCACTCACCAATGAAATCCTCCCATGCTAGAAAGAGATTGAAAATTGAGGCCCACCATGCCCTTGATAAAGGAAGATCCATTGCTTCCCCTTCCTCACCCTCCAATGTCTCTTACAAATCTGTGTCTTCCCAGATGCATTTGAGGGATTATTGTTCCCATGTGATCAACAAGATTAGGCCTAAAGGCTCTCCACAGCCAAAGGCAAATTCAGGAAAATCAAGAAGTGACAACAACAATCAAGGAATGGTTGCATCGCATACTGGGAAATGTGGCTTTTGAGTTTTTATTTTATCTATTGTTTTATGAAAGTTGACTTCAGGGATCTTTGGACAACATGTTTTATTTTGGATATATGAGTATTATTTTTGAAATAATTTCAAATTTCATAAGCTAAAATTTCCAAAAGTGAATATGTTGATGGGAGACACAAGGAGGTGTGTTTTGATTAACTAATGGTTATGTTATGATTGTTATGATTGTTATGAACTAAAGGGAGTCACAAGGGGTCCCACCTACTAGTTATTATTTATTTATGAACCTTATTATAATTATTACTCTACCCCCTAACTAAATTTAGTTGAGTCTTTTAATTACTCAACTAATGAGTTGGTTCAACTACTTCAATCAATTCTAATTTGTTAAAAGAAAAAGGAAAGGGACAAACAAGTGGAGGATAGAAGTTGAAGCATACTAAGGTTTTATCTTTAATTTTATGTTGAGATAGTTCAGTTTTCATTCATTCATTGATTCATCAGAAGAGTAATTTTATTTTATGATAGAAGGGTCTTATTGTAGAAAACAATATTCAGGGATGAATCACATCATTCAGACACTTTTTTTTCAGAGGTGTTGATCTATCTTTGATAGTCTGTGTAGACTTGTCTGTTTGTGAATTAGTTTTCATGACTGACAAAGGTTCTTGTGTAGAGTCGAGTGGGTAACAATATGTGGCAAGATGATCTAGCTTTTAGAGTTCGGTTTTGGTTTTCTGTTAGAGATTCTTTTGTATGTTCCATTGGGGATGTCTAAGTTTGACTTCGGTCCAAAGTTTCTGCATGAGATTTTGTAAAGAAAATGACTCTTTGGTGAATTTGAATGAAATAAAGGATTTCTTTATATCTCATCTGTATTGATTATCTTCTTGGTGACTTTTCTTCTATCTTTACATTTATTTGAACAACTGATATGTTCAGAAAATTACATAAAAAGTGAACTTCCAGGAAGCTTTTTGTTGATAAAAGACTAGCCTAAGAACGTGTAATTAATACTTGTGAGTTAGGATGTTATATTTCTTGTCTATAAACATAGGGTGATATTCCCGTCTATTTTTCTTTAGCCAAGCAGAATCTGAAAATGCTTGAGTAAGATCATTTCATATCTTTTGCTCAACAATGAGTGCATGTTTTCGTTAGTGTATGTTATCTAGAATGGATGTTTCCATCAGTGGTTGTTTCCAGCAATGATTACATTATGGGAATGATTATATGAGGCTTGCTAAGGTTTGAAGGATTATCTATGGAATGAAGCATGTAGGTGATGTAATATAACAGATATAAATGTATGCATAACAAAAATAAAATGCTAGAGATGGAAAAATAACAACAATATAACCAGAACATTCACCACAATAGCACTGAAATGATAAGAGAATAATAACAAAAATAACACTTTGAATATGAAATCAATGTTCACAGGCCTCTTTGAGGGGGAAACTTCCATTTGAGTAGATCTCTATTACAATAATATCCAATATAGGGTTCTCATACCCTCGACTCCTATTTATACTAAAAAGAAGCATCTAGAGGAAGATCCTTCTAGAAGCAGAAGCTTCTATTAGGTATTCTTACATCCACTTTATTCTATTTTATTGAAAGGCCTTATTAATATGGACCTTTATTACATCTAAATATATTTTTCTACCTATGTGCGGGTTAGGACCCTAACATGTCCGCCCCCTTAAAAGCAGCCTTGTCCTCAAGGCTTGAGATGAGGAAATTGTTGTAGAATGGTAGTTTGTTCCCAAGTGGCATCTACTAGAGTTGTATCTTTCCACTGGACTATCACTTCCTTGATGGTTCTTTGACATAGGTGACACTCACGCTAGTCCAAAACTACTTCTGGCTATAGCCAAATGGATCATTCTGCAACTAACTCTAGAAGGTTGGTTTGAATTTGGCACTTCGCTCCAATCACCTTCTTTAAGCATGAAACATGAAAAACAAGATGTAGATTCGAATGGTTGGG
>ML808800.1:27942-54500 GCA_009831015.1 Picea engelmannii
GTCGGGCATGGTCCTGCACATCAAAAAATTCGCCCTCCATGGGCTCATTAGTCCTAGGGATCATAGCAATGTCAATCATATTTCATCATTAATTTTATCAAATGCATGCATAAAACCCCTAGCATATCATCTAATAGCTCAAATACATTACAATGACCTCTATACAAAGCTGAATAAAAAGACAAAATGCCCTATTGGGCCAGCATCCATAAGAAGTGGAAAGTTCCCAAAGGGTATCATCCAAGCCATGTAATACGAGGTGGTGTGGTTTAAGAATGTCCAGACATAGTGAAAGACAAGGGTGAATATGATACGTGGGTGCCTTTGTAGGAGGCGAGTTGTACCTATCATGGATGTAATTATTTCCAAGCCCTTTATTGCCTTTATTCTTTCTTTTCTTTATTGCTTTTCTTTCTTTTTTTATTTCAAGGTCTAACTAGAGGACACTGCCTTGGCATGGTGACCAGAGCTGACAGTGTTACCCATGAGTACTTTCACAGAGATGATAAGGCTGGCTCGTGATGAGACCCCCTTTCCCTTGGCCATGCAACCAAAGGTCACTGCCCTGGCGTGGTAACCAGATAATGGCAATGTCATACTGCTAGGTACCTATGAACATAATGGGATGGCTCGTGATGAGACCCCCCATCCTCTTGGTTAGGTCTTGTTTTATTGTTATTTTTCTTCAGGTCCCTCTTGTTTCTTATTGAGAGGCCTTTTATTGCCTTCTCGGGGATCCCTGGGCGAGACATATCTAGGCTTTATTTTTATGGCTTTTATCTCTTACCAACTACTTTTACCCCTTGGGCCTTTAGCCCCTTCTTCCCACAGGATAAGTTGTAACCCCACAAATAGGTCATCCTAATGTCCGGACTAGGGGAATGGGATAGATGAATGGGAGATAAGATGTAAAAGTGATAATATGATGTGAGAGGACGATTTATCTTCAATATCTCCCCTGGTAGCTAACCAAAACCTATGGGTACAAGCTTGCTAGGGTACCCCGTCAATCCCCCCAACCATTGTCAAGTGGGTTAGTGTAAGATCTAAGTAGTCGTCAGAAATGAAAGGAATCTGATGCATATATCTGAAAGTTATAATGATAAAATATGACACATAGCATGATACCTGGACCAATTACCTCATGGAGCAAGAGTCTTCTTTGATAGAAGTCCAAGCCGAAGGCGATGGATGTTGCTGGTGCTAACAGGACAAGTTTAAAGAAAAAGAAGAAGGATGGGCTCTCCAGGGCCATGCTCAGGTCAATCCTGCTCTTGGTACTCCATGTCTAGGATCTGTGGGCCTTGAGACATGATCTCCTAGTTATCCCTAGAAATCGGGGATAACATCTGGCTCCAACTCGTGGACATGTGCTCATTGTAGAGCACATGAGAACCTCAGCATCTCTGGCATAACTTGCAGACCTGCTCAAACTCAAAAAGGGCATTAGCAACAAGGGTGGGGTGGTATTGCCACCCCGCAATATATATATATGTATACGACTGAAATAAAATAATCAACAATGCAAACATGAAAGCAAACTACTTACCTATACTTACCTGTTTGTTGGATGCTAAATGTAGTCAAACGACCAGTGTAACCAATCCAGCAATGTACCCCAATACCTGCCTTTGTGCTTCATGATAAACCAAAACAGTGATAAATCAAGCACAAAAATGACATGGGTTAGAACATATATCATATCGTCGGAGATCTCAAGTTTTAACTCATGGAGGCTTGTGGGAGGGATAAAATCCTGCTAAATCCATCTCTGAGGAAAGTACTCAATCCACTTCAAGAAAGGGTCATGAGGAGAGAAAGGTTCATAAAACTAACTCAAAGGGCCTGTAAACTGTCTACCTAGGGAATCCTCATGCTCTGAAGTCAAGGAAGGGATCGACAAAGACCTAACAGACGATTGGCAAACTACCAAGGGGAAGTTGAAAAACTGGGACAAGTTACTCAAACTTGCAGTACCCAACCAAACCCTGGATTTTAGGGCTTGCCTAAGAGGAAACTCAATATAAAAAAGGTACTTCCCAACTACACCTTTAATGGAAAATCATGGTAAAGTAATAACAGGTGGCTGGAGCGAAAAGTCATGAGAAACCTTCCATTAGGCAAACAATGTCCTTACCTGTATCAAAATCTGAGCATAGTGGTGGTTGGCAATGATCTTCATGGAAAGACTCCAAGTGCTCAGAAGGGTACTCATAAAAAATCTCAAGGTAAGACTGAAAATCATCAGGAGAATAAGGTACTAGGTCATCCTTGGTTTTTTTGAAAAGTACGGGTAAAAATATCATCTCCTTGTTGCCATTGGTCGGAAGTAATCTGTTGTGACAATTGCAAGGGAAACAACTGGAAGTGAATCTCAGTGTCATAGATGGGATCCAGGTCATAACCAACTATATCCCACCTACGTCTCCCAACATGTATGAACTCGTCAATTTTATCAACAGTGTCACTATCTGTGTTATAACATGCAGGGTTTGAAACATTTGAAAATTCATCCTCCTCCTCCTCTTCATCACAAGGTAAAGCATCATCAAAAACTAGAGGAGGGTAACTTATTGTTTCTTCTTGCGCAGGAACTTTGAGGACTTTTGTGTTTTCGGCATGCATTATGGTCTCACCCTCAGGGATTACTCCTTCATCTTCAATTGGAAGGCCTAATTCTTTGATTACACAGCAAGGGCCATCAACTTCGTTCAAAGCTTTCTTTTCCCCTTCATCTTCTGAATCAAGGAACACAGTATCATCGGAATTCTGAAGTGGAAAACTACTAACCTCATCTTGACTTTGTTGTACAGGAGAAACAGGTTCTTGGATGACTTTATCAAAGGGAGGAGCACGGGTGGATACTTCATCATCTTGCTTAGGTTCTTGCTCCTTAATCACGTCCTCATTTCGCTGGTCAGAAACTTGTTCCCTTCTCTCTTGTGGATCTTCAGTAAAGGTTTCAAGGAAAACTAGTTTTATCAAGCTGAGAGTGTCCATGGCATTGGTTCCAGTCAAGAACAGACTCTTTTCAATTTGAATGGTGATGTTGTGAGCTTATGCAAGTGTTTTTGGATTCTCCTTATTTAGAAGGAAGCTCAAATGTCCTTGAAGTCCATTAGTATAGAGATAAACGAGGTACTTGTCTTCAGGACGATGGCTTTGAGGAATCTGGTAAAGTAACTTCTGGAACCTAGCCCTGAATCCCAATGTGCTTCACTGCATTGAAAACACCAAGGGTTTTCATCCACAATGATGGCGCTTGGAACTTTTATGTCTTTGAAAACATCTTTGTTCCACTCAACGAAATTAGTTTTTCTCTGTATTGGATAGGCATCTTCGTCTGAATCTTCCGAGGTATCAGAGTCATCATCAGGATAATCACCCCAATCTGTGTCTTCTCCTATCAAGGGAAAAGTGGGACAATCTTGAAACAAGTATGGATCCATTGAAAAGGGTGTTTGTTCATCCTTCTCAGAATGACTAGTATGTAATAGTGTGGGAATCCCCTTAAAAGGAAATCGATCATCTGAGTCTTGCTTTTTTAGAATAGAAATTTCTAACATTTCACGAATCCTTTTAACCCTTTGCAGGGTACAATACATACGAATGCTTGGATCAGTTTCTTCAGACTTATCGACTTCACTCATATCTTGATCCTTCAACATCGGTGTGTCTAAGACAAACAAGGCATCTTCAAAGTTATGTTTTTTGTGAGTGGCCATGCCCAAATTCTTGAGCGGCTTATGTTGTATCGAGGCATTCAGAACATTGTTTGTATTTGAGAAAGTTGTGTTCCATTTCCTTTTGGGAGGCATGAGTTTTACTTCAAGAATTTCTAGGGACTTAGGCTCAGCTTCAGGGACATCCTCATTACTAGATTCCTTGGGGTCATTATTGTGCGAGAGATTGACTTGATTGATGTAGTCTTCAAACTCAACGTTCTGCTCAATCTGGCAAGCAAAGTTTTGTGCTTCTTATAGAGTCGAGGGTGACCGATCTTTGAGAGTAAACTGCAAAACTCCTTCCAACGAGTTCAAGAAGTGTTGGAGGACAACTTCTTCTGAGTAACTAGGCCTGATCTTCTTGAGTAAAAGGTTGAACCTATCATTGAAATCCCTAATGCCTTCGCTAGAGGCTTTGCAAATATTAGTGTATTGAGAGTAAAGGGAATCCATGCTTTCTTTTTCACACCAATCTTTCTGGAAGGCTTGTTCAATATCTTCAGGGGTTTTAATGCTTCCTTTTGGGAGTTTGTTAATCCAACTTCTGGCACTTCCGGTGAGTGAGCTCACAAAGAGACTTAAAAAGACATCGGGGTGTTCTTGTCCAGATTGGTGAAACTCGAACGCATCTCAGAAATTGGTCCAATGAGAGTTGCCATAGGATCCATCTTCCCCTGAAAACTTAGGTATCTAGGACTCGACCTTCTTGGGTAGATCATGTAACCCCCCTTGGGTGTTAGGTAAGCTTAAAGGACCAAAGAGTTCTTTATGAGACCATTTGGGAGAACTTACAGGGGCGACAGGATTTGTGGAGGTCATGGTAGTAGATGAAGGTATATACTGACGTCCACTACGAGTCGTCATTAGCTATTTGTGGTTTCGCCAGATGATTTGCTTGAAATCATCAAATAAAAGGGAAAACACCCTAGTGGAGTCACCAGGTAAGCTTGTAAAATAAGGATCTGAGGCAAGGCTTACCGAAAAGGTTTGTCGTATGAGGAGAATTGACTCAGTGTTCCCCGGCAACGGCACCAAAATGTTATCGCGCAGTTTGTATTTTAGGTCACAGGCTATAGGATAGTGGACAAACTGGCGTAACAGGAACCTTCCCCACCCAATGTCACCTCGATGGGGAGGTTCTTTCTGTTTAGGGAGGTTAGCCTAGGGGAGATGTCCCCAGTAACCTGGGGTTTGAAGAGGCAAAGGACACAAGGTCAAGTGTTGAGAATTCCCTCCTCGCAGATTACCACCAGTATCAGATAGTCCGGCTAATCAACCAATAAAAGAAGTGTAGGCCCTATTGAAAACACCTGCCCGGAACAAGATAATAACAAGACAATATGTATATTGCAGGCTATAACTCAAAGGGTTAGTACTTCTTTAACTATCTGATTTCATTCAATAAGCAATATAATAGATGCAAGATGAAGTCAATGTTCTGTTATTTAGCTTATGAAAGATCATTAATTCATCAATATCTACCAAATGACCAAGCCCACAGTATATCCAATCAATAATTTGTTCAGTAAATGCTTGACGTCATCATTTAATTGCTTATTATTAGTCAAAATCTTGCTGCATCAACTATGACGTCAGCCTAGGTTAGCAGTGTTAGGGTTAGTTAGGGTTTCAGAAATTAAAGTTTAAAAGATGGTTTTGTACACTAGAGACTTAACGTTGGAGATTTTAACCAGTGCCTTAGGGTATATGGAGTCAAAAGCAAGGGCACAAAGTTTCGGGAGGATTAAAACTTAGAGACTGGAAGGTAGGGTTCTAAGGTGATGCAATGGCAGGGCCCTAGAATCAAAACCCAGGGGAAAGAGGCTCACTCCGGTGTTGCTTAAGCAAGGCCTCATGCTCTTTCCTCCTTCTCTAAATACACTTGGCAAAACGGCTAGCTCAAAGTATAAATTTAAGGGAGAAAGTTTTGCAAAGGCAAGGCCTTCAAACTCTAGAAGGTGAAACCCTAGATGTAGTCTAACTAGGCCTAGGACGTCTCCTCTTTTCAACCTATAACTTCAACGCTAGCTCAGAAAAAGAAAGAAAAGTGTAGCAACGACTAGGCTATATCTTCTTTTTTTAATGGCTGAAAACTATTTCTCAATAAGGGGACATGTAGCAATGACCTACTTGTGTGCTTGCTACCTAGGGTTTTAAAATCAGCAATTTATAAGCAAATGCAAGAATACTAACCTACAACAATTCAATCAAGAAGTTTTGCAGGAAAACACTTACATATCATGAAGAAAAGCACAATGCAAACCCTAGTTGTAAACCTTCCATGAGAGAAATGCCATAATTTCCAAGAGAAATCCTCCTCCAAGAGTAGCGCCTCACTTTAAAACACCAAAAATACCCAAGTAGGGTGCAAGAAATAGTATCTCACAAGAGAGTGAGTTGTGTTATGTCCAAATGAGGGAAAAACATCCTAAATATATATCAATCCATGACCTTTAATTTACAGATTAGGTCATTAAAACAACCGACAAGGCTGACTACAAAATTTACACTGTTTTTACACTAACTACTAGATAAAAGACACAAAATGAGCAAAAGGTGGGACGTCAAGCCCTTCTGAGGGAGACGTTGGCCCTTTTTGGGCATGTCCAACATCCAGAAGTCAGACGTTAGCCCTCTTAGGGCTCCTCCAAGCTGCCACACGTGCCAATAACCTCATCACACTGCCACACGCTCAAGGTCACGTCCATGTCTCCTGGGTGACCTTTTGTCCATCAAGAGGAAAACGTTCCATCTGAAGTGGGTGATCCCCCCTAGGCCGGGCTAAGCCAAAGTGTCCTAGGTGGAACGCCCTTCTTTCTTTGTGTGCAAAGGCTCATTATAATATCGTCCTGTCTCTGCCATCCCAACAACCATCTGATGGTTTCTTCAGCCCCATGGAGGTCTGAGCTAATCATCTCCCCATGTGTACCGGTCCACTGGTACCTATCCATCGGGCATGGTCCTGCACATCAAAAACTTTGCCCTCCATGGGCTCATTAGTCCTCGGGATCATAGCAATGTTAATCATATTTCATCATTAAATTTATTAAATACATGCATAAAACCCCTAGCATATCCTCTAATAGCTCAAATATATTACACTGATCTACTTATACAAAGCAGAAGAAAAAGGACAAGGTAACCTATTGGGCCAGCATCCATAAGAAGAGGAAAGTTTCCAAAGGACATCATTCAAGCCATGTAGCATGAGGTGGTATGGTATAAGGATGTCCAGTCATAGTGAAGACCAGGGGTAGGTATTGTCCGTGGGTGCCTTTGTAGGAGGTGAGTTGTACCTATCATGGATGCAGTTTTTTCCAAGCCCCTTTATTGCCTTTGTTCTTTCTTTTATTTATTACTTTTTCTTTCTTTTTTTTTGCTTCAAGGTCTGACCAAATGACACTGCCTTGGCGTGGTGACCAGAGCTGACAGTGTTACCCACGAGTATTTTCGTAGAAATGATAAGGCTGGCTCGTGATGAGACCCCCTTTCCCTTGGCCATGCAACCAAGGGTCATTGCCCTGGCGTGGTGATCAGATAATGGCAACGTCATAGTGCTAGATACCTATGAACATAATGGGCCGACTCGTGATGAGACCTCCCATCCTCTTGGTTAGGTCTTGTTTTATTATTTTTCTTCGGGTCCCTTTTGTTTCTTATTGAGAGGCCTTTTATTGCCTTCTCGGGGATCCCTGGGCAACACATCTGTAGGTTTTATTTCCTATAGCTTTTACCTTTTACCATCTACTTTTACCTCCCGGGCCTTTAGCCCCTTCTTCCCACGGGACAAAGTGTAACCCCTCAAATAGGTCATCCTAATGCCCGGACTAGGGAAATGGGATGGATGTATGGGAGATAAGATGTAAAATGATAATATGGCGGGAGCGGACGATGGCTCTTCAAATCCCCCCTAGTGGCTAACCAAAACCCATGGATACATGCTTGCTAGGGCACCCCGTTAATCCCCCCAACAATGGTCAAGTGGGTTAGTGTAAGATCCAAGCAGTTGTCAGAAATGTAAGGAACCTAATGCATATATCTGAAAGTTATAACGATCAGACATGACACATACCATGATACCTGGACCAATTACCTCATGGAGCAACAGTCTTCTCTAATGCAAGTCCAAGCCGATGGTGATGGATGTTGTTGCTGCTGACAGGACAATTCTGGCGAAGAAGAAGAAGGATGGGCCCTCCAGGGCCATGCTCAGGTCAATCCTGCTCTCGGTACTCCATTTCTAGGACCAGTGGGCCTCGAGACATGATCTCCTAGTTATCCCATGAAAATGGGGATAACATCTAGCTCCAACTCGGGGACATGTGCTCACCGTAGAGCGCATGAGAACCTCAACATCTCTGGCATAAACCTGCAGACCTTCTCACACTCGAAAAGATGCATCAGCAACACAGGTGGGGTGGTATTGCCACCCCGCAAAATATAACATGTATACATATGAAATAAAGCAATCAAGATGCATATGAGAAAAAAAACATGAAATGCAGATGGTATAATACACGGAAAATGCCTACCTACTCATACTTACCTGTACAGTCATGTTACCCCACCCTGGTGGGGTTTGAGGAGTTGCTCGTTGAGGGGCACTGTGCGCCTTCTTCCCTCCAGTGTAGACAGGTAATAGGAGTCATTAACTGACTTCCTTCCGACCTTTAAAGGGCCAAGCCAAAGATGATTATTTTCTTTGATATTAGTAGGCTTCCCTTTATTGGCATCCCACATCCAAACCATGTCTCCCTCCTTGTACTCTCTGACTCTGAAATTAGTTGTTCCTTGAATAATCCTGGAGTATTGTGTAGAGGGAGGTGGGTGGGACTCTGCTATAAAGATTTCCCGCTGTGAAGGATGGATTCGTACATCATCTTCCACCTTCTTTAGTATTTTCACAGTCTCTGATTCCTGAGCTTGAGCTCGTCCATGAGTTGTTGGTATTCTTCTTTTGTGGGCCATTTAATATGATTCAAATTTTCCTCTTTTGCAAAAGGCGTATCTTGGTTAGGTCTTGTTTTATTGTTATTTTTCTTCGGGTCCCTCTTGTTTCTTATTGAGAGTCTTTTTATTGCCTTCTCGGGGATCCCTGGGCGAGGCATCTCTAAGCTTTATTTTTATTTTTTTTATCTCTTACCAGGTGCTTTTACCCCCTGGGCCTTTAGCCCCTTCTTCCCATAGGATAAGGTGTAACCCCACAAATAGGTCATCCTAATGTCCGGACTAGAGGAATGGGATAGATGAATGGGAGATAAGATGTAAAAGTGATAATATGATGGGAGTGGACGATGGCTCTTCAAGATCCCCCCTGGTAGCTAACCAAAACCTATGGGTACAAGCTTGCTAGGGTACCCCATCAATCCCCCCAACCATGGTCAAGTGGGTTAGTGTAAGATATAAGCAGTCATCAGAAATGAAAGGAATCTCATGCATATATCTGAAAGTTATAATGATCAAATATGACACATACCATGATACTTGGACCAATTACCTCATGGAGCAAGAGTCTTCTTTGATACAAGTCCAAGCCGAAGGTGATGGATGCTGCTGGTGCTGACAGGACAAGTCTGATGAAAAAGAAGAAGGATGGTCCCTCCAGGGCCATGCTCAAGTAAATCCTGCTCTCGGTACTCCATGTCTAGGACCTGTGGGCCTCAAGACATGATCTCCTAGTTATCCTTGGAAATCGGGGATAACATCTGGCTCCAACTCGGGGACATGTGCTCACCGTAGAGCTCATGAGAACCTCAACATCTCTGGCATAACTTGAAGACCTGCTCAAACTCGAAAAGGGCATCAACAACAAGGGTGGGGTGGTATTGCCACCCCACAATATATATATGTATATGACTGAAATAAAATAATCAACAATGCAAACATGAAAGAAAACTACTTACCTATACTTACCTGTTTGCTGGATGCTCAATGTAGTCAAACGACCAGTGTAACCAATCCAACAATGTACCCCAATACCTACCTTTGTGCTTCATCATAAACCAAAACAATGATAAATTAAGCACAAAAATGACATGGGTTAGAACATATATCATATCGTCGGAGATCTCAAGTTTTAACTCATGGAGGCGGATGGGAGGGAAAAAATTCTGCCAAGTCCATTTATGAGGAAAGTACTCAATCCACTTCAAGAAAGGGTGATGAGGAGAGAAAGGTTTAGAAAACTGACTCAAAGGGCCTGCAAATTGTCTACCTAGGGCATCCTCATGCTCTGAAGTCAAGGAAGGGATCGACAAAGACCTAGCAAACGACTGGCAAACTACCAAGGGGAAGTTGAAAAACTGGGACAGGTTACTCAAACTTGCAGTACCCAACCAAACCCTGGAGTTTAGGGCTTGCCTAAGAGGAAACTCAACATAGAAAAGGTACTTCCCAACTACACCTTTAATGGAAAAGCATGGTAAAGTAATAACAGGTGGCTGTAGCGAAAAGTCATGAGAAACCTTCTTTAGGCAAACAATGTCCTTACCTGTATCAAAATCTGAGCATACTGGTGGTTGGAAATGATCTTCATGGAAAGAGTCCAAGTGCTCAGAAGGGTACTCATAAAAAATCTCAAGGTAAGATTGAAAATCATCAGGAGAATGAGGTACTAGGTCATCCTTGGTTTTTTGAAAAGCACGGGTAAAAATCTCATCTCCTTGTTTCCATTGGTCGGAAGTAATCTGTTGTGAAAATTGCAAGGGCAACAATTGGAAATGACTATCAGTGTCATAGATGGGATCCAGGTCCTAAACAACTATATCCCACCTACGTCTCCCAACATGTATGAACTCGTCAATGTTATCAACAGTGTCACTATCTGTGTCATAACATGCAGGGTTTGAAACATTTGAAAATTCATCCTCCTCCTCCTCTTCATCACAAGGTAAAGCATCATAAAAAACTAGAGGAGGAGGGTAACTTACTGTTTCTTCTTGCGCAGGAAATTTGACGACTTTTGTGTTTTTGGCATGCATTATGGTCTCATCCTCAGGGGTTACTCCTTCATCTTCAATTGGAAGGACTAATTCTTTGATTACACAGCAAGGGCCATCAACTTCATTCAAATCTTTCTTTTCCCCTTCATCTTCTGAATCAAGGAACACGGTATCATCGAAATTCTGAAGTGGAAAACTACTAACCTCATCTTGACTTTGATGTACAGGAGAAACAGGTTCTTGGATGACTTTATCAGAGGGAGGAGCACGGGTGGATACTTCATCATCTTGCTTAGGTTCTTGCTCCTTAATCACGTTTTCATTTTGTTGGTCAGAAACTTGTTCCCTTCTCTCTTGTGGATCTTCAGCAAAGGTTTCAAGGGAAACTAGTTTTATCAAGTTGAGAGTGTCCATGACATTGGTTCCAGTCAAGAAAAGACTCTTTTCAATTTGAATGGCCATGTTGTGAGCTTCTGCAAGTGTTTTTGGATTCTTCTTATTTAGAAGGAAGCTCAAATGTCCTTGAAGTCCATTAGTCTAGAGATAAACGAGGTACTTGTCTTCAGGACGATGGCTTTGAGGAATCTGGTAAAGTAACTTCTAGAACCTAGCCCCAAAATCTCTGACAATCTTAGGCTCTATTAGTTTTATGCCTTCAAGCTCTTTCAGCAATGATTGTATATGTTCTATTTTCATGGTCCACTTTGCAAGGAAAATTTCTTCAAAAAGGTCCATAGAAGTGATGCTGGCAGCTGGAAGATTATCATACCATCTTCTAGCCCCTTCATGCAGAGAGGCAGAGAAGAGTTTCATCACCAAGTCTTCAGCTTCGTCGCTGATAGGGAAGTATTGAAAGAACTCCCAAAATTTGTTCATGTGAGAGTCGGGACACTCTCCATTGATGCCAACAAATTGAGGGAGCCAATCCTTATAGAGAGGAGGCATTTTTCTGGGATATCCCAGGATTTTACTCATGTCCAAAGGCTTGTAGTTCCCTAGATCCCATTGTGAAGTCATAGTTGGCTTTGTCATTAGTGGAGTCGCCAGATAGTTTTCCTGAAACTATCAAATAATAGGGGCAATAAAGTCTAGTGGAGTCGCCAGGTAATCTTGTAAGAGAAAGGTCTTTGAGGCAAGGCTTACCAAAAGATTTGTCATTGAGGAAGATTGAATCAGTGATTCCCCGGAAACGACGCCAAAATGTTATCGCTCAGTTTGTAGTTTAGGTCATAGGCTAAAGGATAGAGATCAAACTGGCGTAACAGGAACCTTCCCCACCCAATGCCACCTCGATGGGGAGGTTCTTTTTGTTTAGGGAGGTTAGCCCAGGGGAGACGTCCCGACAACCTGGGGTTTGAAGAGGCAGAAAGTATAAGGTCAAGTTTTAGAGATCCCTCCTCACAGGTTACCACCAATGTCAGATGGTCCGGCTAATCAACCAATAAATGAAGTGTATGCCCTATTGAAAACACCTAACCGAAACAAGACAACAACAACACAATATATATATGTAGGCTATAACTCAAAGGGTTAGTACTTCATTGATCATCTGATATTATTAATAAGCAATGTACTGCCATATATGTAAAATGAATTCAACGTTTTGTCAATTAGCTATGAAAGACCATAAATTCATCAATATCTAAGGAGATGACTAAGCCAACAATGTATCCAATCAACATTTTGTTCAATAAACACTTAAAATCATCATTTAATTGCTTATATCCAACTTTTGCTGCGTCAAGATGAAATATCCAACTGTGACGTCAGCCCTAATTAGGTTAGTTTGTTAGTTAGGGTTTCAAGTTTTAAGTTTTGAAAGTAGTTTTTGTACACTATAACTTCAACGTTGGAGGTCAAATATCAGTGCCTCAGGGTATATGGAGTCAAATAAGAAAGAGGGCACAAGATTTCGAAAGGATGATAATTTAAAGACTAGAAGGTAGGGTTCAATGGTGCTGCAAACGCAGGGCCCTAGAATCAAAACCCTAGGGGAAAGAGGCTCACTTCGGTGTTGCTTAAGCAAGGCCTCATGCTCTTTCCTCCTTCTTTAGATCAACTTGGGAAAACGGCTAACATAAAGAATAAGTCTAAGGGAGAAAGTGTTGTAAAGACAAGGCTTTCAAACCCTGGAAGATGAAAACCCTAGGTGTAGATAACCTAGGCCTAGGACGTCACCCTCCTTCAACCTATAAACTTCAATGCTATCTCAAGGGAAGAAGCAAGATAAGTGTAGAAAAGGCTAGGCTTAATCTCTTTCCTTCAATGGCTGAAAAAATCTCTCTCTAAGGGGACATGTAACAATGACCTACTTGTGTGCTTGTTACCTAGGGTTTTAAATCAACAATATTATAAGAAAATGCAAGAAATTACACCTACAACCATTCAATTAAGATGTTTTGCAAGAAAATTCACTTACATGTCATGAAGAAAAGCACAAGCAAACCCTAGTTGTAAACCTTCCTTGAGAGAAATGCCTTAAAATGCCAAAAATATCCTTCCAATAGCAAGTGTGCCTCACTTAGACAACAAATCTACCCAAGAAGGGCGCAAAAATCAGACATCACAAGTGTGAGTGAGTTGTGTTCTGTTAAAATGAGGGAAAACATCCTCAATTTATATCATCCAATGACCTTTAATTAAAATTAGGTCATTAAAACAGCCAACAAGGCTAATAACTAAAAATCATACTGTTTTACATTAAACTGCTAAAGAAAACCCTAAATGAGCAATCAATAAGACGTCCAGCCCTTTTGAGGGAGACGTTGGCCCTTTTTAGGGATAAACACAACACAAGATGACAAAACGTTGGCCCCTTTTGGGCCTCCAAACTCTGCCACACGTGCCTAACTGCCTTGTCAAACTGCCAAACACTGGAGGTGACGTCATGGCTCCTAGATGACGTCCTAGGGTGTCAGAAAGAAAACGTTCCACCTATAGTGGGTCAACCTCCCTGGGCTGGGCTCAGCCAAGGCATCCTGGATGAAAACATCCTCCTCCTTCTCTCGTGCAAAGGCTCGATCAATCATTGTCCTGTCGCTGCCCCTGATGAGGTCCCAACAACCATCTGATGGGCTCTTCAGCCCCATGGAGGTCCGAACTAATCATCTCCCCATGTGTACTGGTCCACTTGGTACATGTCTGTCGGGCATGGTCCTGCACATCAAAAACTTCGCCCTCCATGGGCTCATTAGTTCTAGGGATCATAGCAATGTCAATCATATTTCATCATTAATTTTATCAAATGCATGCATAAAACCCCTAGCATATCATCTAATAGCTCAAAGACATTACAATGACCTACTATACAAAGCTGAAGAAAAAGACAAAATGCCCGACTGGGCCAGCATCCATAAGAAGAGGAAAGTTCCCAAAGGCTATCATCCAAGTCATGTAATACAAGGTGGTGTGGTTTAAGGATGTCCAGACACAGTGAAAGACAGGGGTGAATATTATCCGTGGGTGCCTTTGTAGGAGGCGAGCTGTACCTGTCATGGATGTAATTCTTTCCAAGCCCTTTATTGCTTTTATTCTTTCTTTTCTTTATTGTTTATCTTTCTTTTTTTATTTCAAGGTTTAACTAGAGGACACTGCCTTGGCGTGGTGACTAGAGCTGATAGTGTTACCCACGAGTACTTTCACAGATATGATAAGGCTGGCTCGTGATGAGACCCCCTTTCCCTTGGTCATGCAACCAAAGGTCACTGCCCTGGCCTGGTAACCAGATAATGGCAATGTCATACTGCTAGGTACCTATGAACATAATGGGTTGGCTCATGATGAGACCCCCCATCCTCTTGGTTAGGTCTTGTTTTATTGTTATTTTTCTTCGGGTCCCTCTTGTTTCTTATTGAGAGGCCTTTTATTGCCTTCTCAGGGATCCTTGGGCGAGGCATCTCTAGGCTTTATTTTTATGTCTTTTATCTCTTACCATCTGCTTTTACCCCTTGGGCCTTTAGCCCCTTCTTTCCACAGGATAAGGTGTAACCCCACAAATAGGTCATCCTAATGTTCGGACTAGGTGAATGGGATAGATGAATGGGAGATAAGATGTAAAAGTGATAATATGATTGGAGCGGACAATGGCTCTTCAAGATCCCCCCTGGTAGCTAACCAAAACCTATGGGTACAAGCTTGCTAGGGTACTCCATCAATCCCCCCAACCATGATCAAGTGGGTTAGTGTAAGATCCAAGCAGTCGTCAAAAATGAAAGGAATCTGATGCATATATCTAAAGGTTATAATGATCAAATATGACACATACCATGATACCTGGACCAATTACCTCATGGAGCAAGAGTCTTCTCTGATACAAGTCCAAGCCGAAGGTGATGGATGCTGCTGGTGCTGACAGGACAAGTCTGATGAAAAAGAAGGAGGATGGGCCCTCCAGGGCCTTGCTCAGGTCAATCCTGCTCTCGGTACTCCATGTCTAGGACCTGTAGGCCTCGATACATGATCTCCTAGTTATCCCTAGAAATCGGGGATAACATGGCCAACATCGGGTGCACTGATAACTACTGGGCCAACTTTTCATATGAACCAATCAAAGCATTGAGGCATCTTTCAATTAGATTTATTTTTGAATTGATACTCAGACTTTCTAGGGGCCTGTCGCTCCATCTAAGGAGCGGACAGGCCCCGTCTATTTGTATATATATGTGTGTTGCTCATGAGAGCGAAAGTTAGTCATTGGAGAGTAGGGACACACTCTATTCTGCTGTAAACTCTATTAATTTCAGACTTTGATAAATAGATTGTTGTTGGTTATGATTAATATTCCCCTGTAAATTGCTGCCTTGGTGAATTCGTGAGATTAGGCACATGCCGAGCCTTGCGGGGGCCCACTCAAGGTAAGGCATTGTGCTGTTGTTTAATTTTCTACACATAGTAGTTGTTAGTTTCAGTTCTGATTTTGCATAGAGTTTTCATTAATTCCATTCTGTCTTAGAAGTATGTTGTAGGATGATCCCATGCTGCATAATGGCCACATGTAACAAGTTGCAGAATGATGAATAGAGTACGATAGGGCTTCAATTTCTACAGATTATTGATTTCCTCATTCCTCTTTGTTAGTATTAAGATTATATGCTAAATCTGGGTATGCATTTAAATTTGCAAAAATATTTGAAATATCACTAATAAAGCGTGGATTTGGAAACAAATGATCTGTCAATTAATTTTAATATTCCATCTAAACATAATTATGTGTGTGATAAGTAGTTTCCTTTGGTTTAATTATGTGTGCAGCAGAATCACTTTATCTATGACCCCACGAGGTGAATACTTGAGGGTATAGGGTTATGAGAGCTCAGAGACCTTATCCCGAGAGGTACCACCAACTGCGATAGGGGTTATAGCACTATGACTTTATCCTTTTATGCTTTTCTTTGATTTATGCATAGTTTAGTTTAGTTGGTCCTTTTTGATAGCTTGGTGAAAGTTCTCTTCTGTGTATACTGCACCGGGTGCCTCGCAAATATAAACTGAACCTCATGTTGACAAATTAAGTGAAAGAGTGTAAAGTGACACCAAACGCATTGGGAATCATATTTGTACCTCGTGACTTGCCCCCAGGTCACACCAAGTGGATTGAAGATTTCTTCCATGTTACCCAAGTGTGTATAAAGGCGACAACAATGAGTTATGTTGATGAGGAGTGAGACATATGAAGGGGTGACAGGATACTTCCTGTGAGAATACTAGTCATCGTCATCATCATCATCAAGATCACTATCTTCATTGTGGGCCATGAGACATGATCTCCTCTAGTTATCCCTAGGTCAGAGGAGGTAACATTTGGCTCCAACATGGGGACATGTGCTCACTGTAGAGCACATGAGAACGTCAATATCTCTGGTACTTGAAGACCTACAACCTGTATCACTCTAATATCTTGCTACATCCTAACCTGAACACATCAGTACTAGAAGGCAAGGGGATGCTATCCACTTTGGTTTATGAAATAGAAAACCATGTAAGAAAGAATTTTTTTGTCATTTTCATCGATATATTAGTTTTATATAACATATGTATACTAAGCTAACATGGATGCATAACAAAGCAACAAATAGCATAAAATAAAGAAATGCACTAAAACAATCACACAACATGACCTACTCTAACCTAACCTACACTAAGAGATAATTGGAAAGCTAGGTATAATCATAGAACTAACAAATCCATCCTAGCATCTCATTGAAGTCAAATATTTTTCCCTTGTGCTTAATTATGAACCAAAGCAAAAGTACATCAAGCACAAAATAATCATGAGCCTGGATAATCATTACAACATAACCAAATATAGAATCAAACTCACGAAGGTGGGAAGGAGGGAAAAATCAGGTTGAGATGTGTCGCCACATGCTTGTTCTACCCATCTTTGAATAGGGTTGTGATAAGATGAAGGCTCGTAAGGATGACTGAAAGGATTCAAAGAATGACTATCTTGGATTTCATCACTTGCTAAGGTTCGAGATTGAATCTTAAGAAATATGAAGAATACTTGATGATTACCCATGGATAAAATGGATGAAAAATGGGACATGGATGTAGATCTCAAGAAAAAAAATTGTCCCCAACTTAGGGTTTGTTGATCTACTGTATGTGGCGGAAAATCCTTGCAACAAATCATAGGTTGAAAACAACTTTCCCCATAGATAAGTTATCAAAAGGATAATCTCAGGTCGTATCTTCAGTGACAACAAGATGAGGAAAAAGAAGGTTGGAAATCTTTGCTATTAATTTGTTGTTGTCCTGGGAGAATCATGCCCTCATAAGAAAGTTCACTGAAATCTGAGAATAAAGGTAGTTGAAAATTTTCTTCATAAAAAATGGCTGGTGGTTATCATGAGAATACTGTAATGTATCACCCCTAGATGGTTGAAACAAATTTGTGAACATATCATCCTCATATTTCCCAAAATCTGAGTCAATAATGCAGATAGGTGTATATTCAAACAAAAACAAATTTGGATCCTTGATTCTAGAACCATCATTGACATCACAAACGGGATATCCATCAAAATGAAAGCAACTCTTATCTCATCTACGTCCTACAATGTGTATAAAATCATCAATACAATCATTGTGTTCCTTATCAGATTGTAGTGTCGCTTTTCGAGTAGGAGCTCCAGAGAGGAATGCTTAGTAGTATAAACATCCCCTTTTAGACTATAGTTAGGAAGAAACAGGAGAAAAGGGTCATTTGATGTCATTTCACTAGGGAATGTTATATTTCGAAAGTGACATTAAGTGAAAAGTGGGAAAATTCCAAATATAGAGGTCGCTTAAGTGAAAGAGGCTAAATATAGAGGTCGATGAAGAATTAGGGTTTGAGAGAGTCTATGATGGAGAAAGACGACCTAATTGATCATTATCATAGATTATGATTTGAGAATTGAGCTCTGAGGAGAAAACACACAGGTTCATGCGAATCAGTGGAGGATTGTGGATTCCAGGAGGAAGACACCAGTTGGTTGATTTCGGTGTTGAGAGACATGCCCTAGTCACCAGAAGGATCACATAGATTCTTCATAGGTTTTCAAAAGAAGTTTTACAGGTCCAGTCAGCCAGGGTGTACCTCAGCAGGGAGAGGGCGTGAGGGTTGAGAGACTCAGAGGTTTAGCTTGTCCTGACCAGGGAGAATCCAAAGATTTCCTTCCGACCCATCTGAGGTGAAGGCATGGCGCTTCTATTGAGATACTTATTGAGAGATTCCTTGGAGGAATCATCCAAGGCACATCATACACCTATTGAGGGCACAACACTAGTGGAGGCTTAGTCAGAGATCCAGAGAGATCCCTGGACCCGATCCGGGAAATCCCTTCCGACCCAGTTCAGAGGAGACCAAGGTACATAGTTTGAGACAGTGACATCTAGTTTGTGATGGTGGAATCACTAGGGCGCAACATGTTAGCCTAGGAAGTGCGCAACCCCCCAGGAGAGCCCATCTCGGGTTCGTACAGATCAATAGAGGGTAGATCTTCAGGCCAACAAACAGTGAGAGGGTGTATGAGGCCAGTCGACTGAGTTGAGACAATTTTCAGGATTATCAGAGGAGTTTAGCCACTAGGGAAAACATTCCAGTCTTTGCAGCAGTTGTCGTGTGAGTTTCTGGGTGCATGCAACAGTTTTTGGGTTACATGAAACATTTCTCCCTTCTCATCCACTGATCCAACAATCTTCTTCATTCTGGGTATTTTGATTTAGTATTTCGATTTGTATTGCAGCTATGATCCATCTAGTCTTGATCTAGCTGGGAGATTCCATTTATTTTCACGCATGCGATATTGTACTTTCAATCATTATTCATAATAGAAGTTGTTGGAGTGTTCTGTATTCCAAATCTATTGTATGTCAATTCTACACTAATAAACACAAGAAAATATTTTCAGAATTCTACCTAAAACTCATTCAGAAACCCTTAACCGCATCTAGAATCCCAACGAGTATCAATTACGGTAGTAGATAGTCATCAGTTAAGGTTAATATCCAGATCTACGGATCTAGGGATTTTACAGTGGTATCAGAGCTTTAGTCTTGCCAACCTGTGACTAAAGTTTCGTTGAGTTCAGTAGAGAACCCAAAGGGCTGTGAGCACATAGGTGATGAATTTGTCACTTACAATAGGCGGAGGGAACGAAGAGGACCAAAATCGGATTATCCCCCATCTCCTCACAGTTCAAAGGAAGAGGAAGAGGAACAACGGGAAGCTGAACGAAGGGCTGAGCGTGAGGCAAAGTTTTAGGCAGAGAGGATGATGGGAGACAGATATGAAAGGCCAGAAGGTAGTGGCAAAGCACCCATGGACCCAAAAACAACCTTCATGCAGGTTATTAACAATCTGGTGATTAGTCAGCAAGCCATGACTTAGTCTCTGGCGTAGATGGTAGACAAGTTGGCTATAGGGAACATTCCAGCAACACAAGTCCCCCATGCAACACAGGGGAATTCAGGAGCAGGTAGAAGACACCATTCACCTACTTGCACTTACACATCAAAGAGTAGGATTCCCAGACCATTATTCCCTAGCTTTCAGAGGGCACCGCCAGCAGCAGTACATCAGCCAGTAGCACAGAGGCCAACCACATAGGTAGAGGATATTTCTAAGTACAGGAGAGACTATGTAGTGCTGGGACTGGAGTTCCATCAGGACATGACTTTAGTAGAGTATTGTGGACTCGGACTCAAGAACTGTCCTAGAGATCCTCATAAGGGAGGATAATAGAAACATCCATAGGGGCAGAACATACATTTCATGAGGAAAGTAGGTAAAGTTACTATACCTTCTTTCGATGGTTCATCTCGATGTATTGCCGAAGCTTGGGTACAAAAACTAGACACGTACTACAAGCTCAACCAGATGACAAAAATTGAGGCCATCAATTTTGCTACCTTGCATTTGGAGGGAGAGGCACACGAGTGGTGGTATCATGGACTTGTGATGATGGGTCACAGTCACATCACTTCATACAGGGAGTTCACGGAGAAGCTCATGGACAGGTTTGACAGGAGGGATCCAAAGATTCACTTCAAGGATTTATCCCAGTTGAGACAAATTGGCAAACCTGAGGCATTCATCACAAAGTTTCAGAGAATAGCCGTGGCAATGACAGAAATTTCAGAGCCTAGACTGATCATGCTTTTCATTGAGGGTCTCACAGAACCCTTGAGAGGATGGGTGAAGGCCTACAAACCTCACACACTATAGGATGCCATCCTACGCACTAGAGATCTAGCAGACTTAGTGCCGAAAACCAATACTTTTTCCAAACCCTTCGTGCCACAGAAGGACCGGGATATGAAACCATTTCAAAGAGAGTGGAAGGGTAAAGAGAAGTTGGATGGTGATATGAGGCATGAGCTTATGAGGAAGAAGATATGCTTCACCTGCAAAGACCCACGGGTCCACGACCACAGGTGCATTGGCAGGGGCAAAATACACTACGTTGAGGTTGTAGCGGACAATGATGAGGAGGGACAGGGCAGTCAAGCATAGGACAATGAGTCCACCAGCTTAGAGGAGGAGCCATCACATGCGGAGGAGCAGCCTCCACAAAGACCATCGACGCCGGTAAGGGCCCAACCAATGGTAGAGCCTCAGCCTCGCGAGAAGGCTAAGAGACAAGCACCAAAAAAGGGAGGAGTCATAGCAACCCTTTATGGAGTCCCTAGTATGACACCCTCAGGATCAAAGGGATTATTTAGGGACAACATGCCATTGCCTTGGTAGATGGTGAGGCAAACCACAAATTCATTGACGCTGCATTGGTAGCTAGGTGGGCACTATAGACACAGGAGTTTGAGGGGTTTGATGTTGTAGTAGAAGATGGCCACACAGTGGAATGTTTGGACAGAGTTCCAAACTTGGAGGTAAAGTTAGGAAAATACACCACAATAGATACATTTTATGTGGTTGACCTATCGAACACAAATGTGGTGTTGGGAATCCAATGGTTGATCACCTTGGGAAATATTTATACCAACTACCAAACCCTTGAGATGGGGCTCAAAGACCGTGAGGGGAAGAAGATTGTACTAAGGGGTATGTTTATAGGGGCACCCAGGATAGTGTTAGCAAAGAAGATGGAGAGAATCTTCATATATGGGGAAGTAGCATATGCAGCAGAGTGCGTGATCACCATGCGGAGGGATTTAAGCAACCAACAATAGTATCAGAAAGAGATCATGACTTTGTTGAGTCAACATCAATGGTATTTTGGTCCAATTCTACTAGGGAGAACCCCAGATAGAGGGCTTGAGCACACCATCGAGATGGAGGAGGGTGAAAAACCCATGATTACAACACCCTATCATCATCCTAGGAGGCTCAAGGATGAGATAGAAAAAACAATCAAGGAATTGCTAGTGATGGGACACATCAGACCCAACAGTAGTCCATTCGCTTCTTTAGTTGTCTTAGTCCTGAGGAAAGATGGTACCATGAGGATGTGTATAGATTGTCGTGCTTTGAACAAGAAGACCATGAAAAACTGGTATCCTATCCGACACATTGACGAGTTGATGGACAAACTACATGGAGTAGTTTTCTTCTCTAAGATTGACTTATGCTTCGGGTATCATTAGATCAACATTCGAGAGCAATACATAGAGAAGATGACATTCAGATGCCACTATGGACACTTTTAGTTCCTAGTTATGCCATTTTGGCTAACCAATGCACCAACCACATTTTAGTCTTGCATGAACCATTTATTCGGAGATCACTTGAGGAAATCGATATTGGTGTTCTTCGACGACATTTTGATATACAACACGACATGGGAGGAGCATCTAAAGCATTTGGATGAGGCACTCAACATTATGGAGTCACAGTCATTGTATGCCAATGAGTCAAAGTGTGAGTTTGTCATGATAAAGCTATTATACTCAGGTCACATTATCAACGCACAAGGGGTACAGGTGCACCAGGAGAAGATAAGGGCCATTTTGGATTGGCCAACGCCCAAGGATGTGACATATTTGAGGAATTTCTTTGGGTTGTGAAACTATTACAAGAGGTTCATGAAGGGTTTTTCATAGTTGGGGGCACCACTCACCGACCTCACCAGACAGGGAGCCTTCATCTGGATAGATGAGTCACAGAAGGCATTTGAGCATATGAAGGAAGTTATGGGCACATGCCCAGTACTAGCATTGTCCGATTTCATGGTACCATTTGTTCTAGAGTGTGATGCATCAGGAGAGGGGATCGAAGAAGTGTTGATGTAGAGGGGACACCCCATTGTATTTGAGAGAAAGAAGTTTAGCCAGATTGAGAGGCTATATTCAATCTATGACAAGGAGATGCTTGAAATCATGCATGCTTTGACCAAATTCAGACTATACTTGGTGGGAAACAAATTTGTGGTCAAGACAGGCCATAATAGAAGTATTTCCTTGAGTAGAAGGATCTCAGCGATCATCAACAAAAGTGGGTGACAAAAGTCTAGGCCTTTGATTTTGACAGAGTATGTCAAGGTGAAGAAAAACATTTTGGAAGATGCACCATCTAGAAGACGAACAACTTGTTCCTTGATGGATATTTCAACATATTGGAAATCCCACTTGTTAGTGGAATATTCCAAGGATAAGTTCACTTGTGAGTTATTGGACAGGCAGGTACAGGACGACAGGTACAGAGTCATAGACGAAGTCATCTTCTATAAAGACCAAGTCTACCTAGTGCCCAGATCAGATCTCAAAAAGAAGATTTTGGCAGCAGTACACGACTCTCCATTAGCAGGTCATCAGGGGTTCTTCAAAACTTATAGGCAGGTCACGGAGAGATTCTCTTAGAAGGGTCTCAAGCAGGATGTGATGAAACATATTAGTGAGTGTGTGACTTGTTAGCAGAACAAGTCAGTGCAAACACTTCCAGCAGGGTTACTTCAGCCACTTCCCATTCTGAAGCAGATATGGGAAAGTATATCCATGGACTTCATTACAAGCCTACCCAAGGCTCAGGGTAAGGATTGTATTTATGTAGTTGTCGATAAATTGACCAAGTTTGTGCATTTCTTCGCGATTCCTACCATCTACAACACAATGTAGGTGGTTGCGCTATTCTTCAGAGAGATCTTTAGACTTCATAGGTTGCCACAGAGTATAGTCAGTGACAGAGACAGTCGGTTCATTAGCACATTTTGGCAGGAGGTATTCAGATTGGTGTGGACAGAGTTGACACCTAGCAACAGTTACCACCACTAGACGGATGGGAAGACAGAGATAGTCAACAAGTGGGTAGAGGGCTATTTGAGGAAGTATGTGAGTGGACATCAGAGAGTGTGGGTAAGGTGGTTACATCTTGGAGAGCAATGTTACAACACTACCTTCCACATGTCCATAGGTATGACCCCATTCAGAGAATTATATGGGTATGATGCTCCCACTTTGATTGACCTAGTTTTTGGAGACAATCGGGCTCCCAAGGCCAAGGAATAGATAGTAGAGAGTCAGGATATTCTCAAGGTACTAAAGGAGAATCTACAAATGGCACATAATCGACAAAAGGTGCATGCAGACAGACACAGGATAGAGTGTAGGTTTGAGGTTGGGGATCTAGTATTCCTAAGACTACAACCATACATGTAGTCATCTTTGAAGAAGAGTAAGGTGGAGAAGCTCAAGCTCAGGTTCTATGGACCATACAGGGTCATACATAGGGTAGGCGAAGTGTAACGTCCCCAACCACCAAACAACAAGGCAACACCACTTCAGAACGTCTCTCTTAGCTCTGATACCAATTTGTAACGTCCGCAGCCACCAAATAACAGGGCAATGCCACTTCAAAATTTTACTGTAATACCATTTTGTGGTAGCCTCGGCCACCCAGACCGGGCCATGTAACACCACCAACATACTGCTAAGTTCTGATAGTAGGTTAATTGTTCATCCTGGAGTACATATATATTACATGCATTTCTAATGAAATAAAAGGCAGTAAAATATACTACTACCATACTAACTCATGCAAAATTGACCGTAAATCATACATGCGACGAAAACACATGATAGCATTGTAAGAATCACAAACATGCACAACATACATTATTAAACACATAATTGATAATTATCTTTGGGTTGTGAAGACCACCAACTGCGTGCAGACCTTCCACGAACCTCCCAGCCTTAGACCACATTGCTCATCACTCTCAGCAGTGGGTCACCCCCGATCTGGGACTAAACTCCACCTGGGCAAGGGATTTCCTAGGCTTGGCAAGGCTAACAGGAAAGTCACACAGTTCAACAGGAAGGATTCTCTCAGGATCCACTTACGCCCACTACTCACAGACTCTCATTCCCCACATGCCTGTCCCACCCCAGGAGTATAAATCTTCATTGTCACACAGTTCATTGGCTGCTCCACCTCCCTTCCGGGGCTTCAACAACAGGCCGAACATGAACTCTTAGATATCTTTAGTTGCTACTGGACTCCCTCCAGGAGAATTCACTTCCTCAACACACTCTCTCACCTGGAGAGAGTTGCTCACAGGCCTAACAACCTGCCTCTTCAATCTACAGGCTTTCCAACCCACCTTTACGACCCACAGGCCTGGCAACTTGTTTCTTCTATCAGCTCCTAAGACAAATGGGCAAGGGCGAAGGCAACAATAGAACTCGGGTAAGGCAGAGTACGGCTCAGCAAAATACCAGTGCGCGCAAGTTACAGAGGTTCATGATGATCATGGGTTCAACAATGGCGGAAATGGCTGGCTACGTGCTTGCCCAGTGCGTGAGTGAATTCGCCAGGATAGAGGTGATTGACTCGTTAGAAAGTGGAGAGAATGGTGAGAGCATGACAACCAACTGTGTCCTTGAACCTCCGTCAGTCCCCCCCCCCCAAATAGCAAGAATTCACACTTAAAACTGCATGTGCCTGAGCTGACACGTCGCTCATGAACCACGTTCCTTTTCATTTGGAATTCATTCCCTCTTCCCCAAGGAACTTAGGATATAATCATATCCTTCTATCAACATTTAGAATTATTCTTGGACTTAACCTCTTAATCTTAGTCCCTATTTCCATCCTCTCAGCTCCCTCTTCCTTACCCAGCCTAGTGGAGCTTAGTCCCCCATACTCTTTCTTCGTGGTCGGTCTACACGCAACGATGCTTTTATATTAATAATATGAATATTTACATGTACAAAATATGCTCTTGGCCTTTAACACCTAGGCTCTCCATCCTAATAAACACATAATCCCATCAGCTTATAATTTCTTGGCTCACCAAACTACAAAACATGTTACAATTCATAAATACAACTGGGGCTCATCCTTGGGGATATTATGTTAAGGTCCTAACCCGCACATAAGTAGATCAATGTATTCGGCTGTAATAAAGGTCAATATTAATAAGGCCTTTCAATTAAATAGAATAAGGCGGTTGTAAGAAGATCTAATAGAAGATTTCGCTTCTAGAAGGATCTTCCTCTAGATGCTTCTCTTAATAGACAGTATAAATAAGGGTCGAGGGTATGAAAACCCTAGCTTGGAGATTATTGTAACAGAGCGCTGCTCGATTGGAGGTTGCCCCCTCGAAGAGGCCTGTGAACATTGCTTTCTGAATCAAAGTGCTATTTCTATTGTTGTTCTTATATCATTTCTGTGTTATTGTAGAGATTATGTTGGATATTTTACTATTATTCTACCATTTCTAGCATTTTATTTCTGTTCTGCATATTTTGTATATCTGGTATCTTGCAAGTGGTATCAGAGAACTTTCCTTGGCAGAAATTGTGGGTATTTTTTTTCAGGGTAGAGACGTATTCCGACGTCTTTAAGCCACAGAGATCTGTCGTTACACGCATAAACCCGCGGTTGAGGGATTCATACACACAAGAAATACAAGTGGTTCTTAAGCGCACATCTGTTGGCCACCCTTGTAACCCCTGTTGGTACCCCTTCGACTGGTAGCGCATCAGACAACACCTGTGTACAGATCGACCTAGATTTCCTGAAGCCCTCTTTAGATAAACCTATCGGCCGCTGGACTGCTATAGTGTCACCGAGAACAGCACTCGGGAAGATACTCTCTAGTACTTGGGTAGTCGGGTAGTACGGCTAAGGGTACAGTCTATCCTCCTTAGTTAGTGCCCTGAGATATTAGGCCGAGTACTACTGTTGGACTCCGCACGTATATCAAAGAGCTATAGCACAGGGCAAACCCTTGTCTGTAGAACCCTTGAATACCTAACCATTGGAGAACATAAACATAAACATAAACATAAACAAATTAAACCGGCGAGATCTATTGCCGCGCATTTGTGTTCGGGTTGCCAAGTAAATACACATTTCTTTCTGGTTAATAATTTGGGGATTTCAGCACTGCAACATTCTTCAGACCAAAGTATAACCCCGCAGCTGTAAAAAAAAAAAAAAAAGAGTCTA